>MCJB01038779.1:66658-85274 GCA_002018475.1 Nicotiana obtusifolia
CCCCCCCCCCCTGAAAGCTATCCTACCACCACTACCACCCAAAGTACCACTAAAGTTGCCCGCTGACCGGGCCTTGTTGCTACTCTCTCACTTCATTTCTATTCTTTAGTTTTCAGGTCTCTGATACATGAGAAAATGCTACCATCTTACCGTAGTTCATATAAGAATTCAAGGCAGCTGTAGCAGCCTCATTAATAATCAAAGGGCTAAGGCCCTGTACAAACCGGTGCACCCTAGGCTCCATAGCAAGCAACATGTAGATGGCAAATTTGGACAGGCGCGCGAATCTCGTTTGATACTCCCACACACTCATGATACCTTGTTTTAGGTTCTCAAAATTGGTGGTATGGGCTGACTTAGCCTCGGCAAGCAATAAATGATCAATAAAAGTATCGGCAAACTCACTCCATCTCGCCGGAGGGCTTCCCTTCTCACGGGAGTCCTCTCACATTTCAAACCAAGAATAGGGCACCCCTTTCAGGCGGTAGGAGGACAAATCTGCTCCCTCTGTCTCAGTAGCATGCATAACTCAGAGCGTCTTGTGCATCTCATCAACAAAATATTAGGGGTCCTCCTCAAAGTCTGTACCTGTGAACACCGGAGGGTCCAACTGGAGAAATCTGTTCACCATGGAACTAGTGGAATCCCCTGGCTAACTAGAAGAAGTGGGTGCAACATTTGATCTCTGGGCCAGGGAAGCCAGTATTTGAGCCAACATCTGTATGGCTCCCCTAAGATCCCCATGGGATACACTAGGACCGGAAGCTGTGTTGGAGGTGGAACTGGAATATAAGCTGGAGGAATCGTTGCACCCTCAGTAGGTGCAGGATTTGTGGTTGTCTGACTGGGTATAGTGGAATCAGGTTGTGTACTAGTCGGGGTAAAATTCTCACCCCTCGGATATTCACCCGCACCATCAACTAAAGGGTCAACTGCCACTCCTGGGGTGGCATTGACTCCTTGGCCAGTTCTTGCTTTCTTCCTAGGCACCATATACCGAAAATTAGAGCAATGCACGAGTTAAAGGAAGAACAATCTTACGATCAGCTTTATCGCACGATCTAGATCATCAAAGAAGGGTATTATTCATAAATGCCCAAGTAGCCTCCTAATTGCAGATGTGGTCGACAACATACTGATAAGAAGGACTCTAATAGACATGGCTCAGAGACATCCCAGGACACTTTACAACCTTAGGCCCTGATACCAAGTTTTTCACGCCCGACCTCGGGGAGCACGATCGACGCTCAACAGAGTTTCCCCGATCGAGCAAGTTTGCACAGTGGTGTCTACCCAACTCGCCCACAAATAAAGAGTGGAATATATTTAATTAATTAGTCAGTAAGAAGTCATGTGGACAACACCCGTTAATTTCCATCAGTTACATTATTAACAAGTCTTCAAAACAGTACGTTGTACAATCATAGTTAAAGTGGGACAGATGATACAATTACAATGTTTTAGTTCTAACTTTCCCAAAATAGACATAATCTGCACTATGTCACGGAGACTCTCACAGGATCAAAAGAGTACTATGACAGTGCCGGCAACAAGGCCCCGGCCGTACCTCAAAATGCTATGTACAACGGACAGAACATACAGGACCCCGCGAAATAATTTCGCGACCGCATAATTGACTGCACAATACCATCCAAACTTTCCTAGTTTCCTGCTTCACTATGCGACCATTCTACGGCTGCAAAGTGATTCTGTGGCCGCATAGTGGGCTGCATAAAAGTCTTCTTCTGCCAAAAATTTTCCTTTACTCCCCAGCGCACTGTTCAACCAGAAAAGTCCATACCGCGTATATTCGTCAACACATAAGCCTACTTTGGCACCACGAAACTCTGGGTCTTAGGTGAAATTTTTACGGTGCCTTACAGGTACCATAATGACATGCCCACAAATGACATCACCTACATTTCATGCCACCGGTATGAGGTCCCCTAAGCTGACTCGCCCCACATTATAAACGTCCCTCTTATCCTTCCTCCAAGCCATCATGGTGGAGTATAAATATTTATGGCAGTGTATTGTGTTGGCCTTAGGAATTTCCCAAGCCTGCCACCCCTAACATGCTCCTGATCATACTCACAACACGACGGCAAATGTTCCTTCCCGCATGTCGGGCAGACCGGGATGGGTGTACCCAACCTAGGGCATTTTATCTTCTTATGCCCCCTCTTTCAACAACTATAACGTATTTTAAGAGTCATCCAACATAAACCATAGTGGCAATTCTTACATATCAAACATTCCGGCTTATTGGTGCCAACAATCCTCGTTCATTTCCTAGGTGCTCTCAACACAGTATTCGGTAGCGCGATACATTGATAAGAACAAGGACAGTTCCCCCAGCAACTGGTTCTTTCAATCTCTCCTCGCTGTCTCGAATTAGTGGGTTACTCATATGGAAAATGAGGCATGACGAGGAAATTAACTTCCTACCTTGAGCTCTATCGCACGATCTGGAGTAATAAAATAAGGGTGAAATTCCTAAATTCCCAAGTAGCATCCTAATTGTAGGTGTGGTTGACGACACACCGATAAGAAGGACTCTACTTGACACAGCTCCAAGACATCCGAGGACACTTTAAAACCTTAGGCTATAATATCAAGTTTGTCACACGTCGAACAGGGGGAGCGCGACTGGCGCTCAACCGAGTGAAATCGGCCGAGCAACCCTGTTAGATTTCTTTCTACCCCAACTCATCCATGAATAAAGAGGAGATGCACTCCATTAAACAAACACTGAAATGATTTCATTAGCAACTCCATTTCATTTCAATTAGCGGCTTTGTTCATAATTTCAAAAATATTACAAGTTTATAGATATAATGAAAAAAGCATGTTTGCCAAATACCAACATTTCTAGTTAAATTTCCCATATCAAACACCACCAACAACCTGCCTATGGAGCCTCTAAGTACTACAGAAGAGTAGTATGAAAGTGCCGGCAACAAGGTCCCGGCTGTACCTCAAAATACAAAGTACAACATCAAATGACATCAGGCCCGGAATAGAGTAGGGCTCACCAAAACCTGCTGAATAGGGAGTAGCTGCTAACGAGGACCAAATTTGCTTGCTGATGAACCACCTGCATCCATTGAAGATGCAGCGGCCCCGACAAAAGGAAAGTTAGTAAATACGGAATTGTCGTGGTCAGGGTGTGCATTTTGTTATAGACATTATGGGTATGTCGGGACCCTGTTCCGGCTATGTTGTAGTACTTATGTTCCTTTAGAGGCTCATAGACAGGTGTCGACTCATGTATAGTTTGGTATGCGTTGTTGGCTAGTTTTTGTTATATAGCCTTTCATGGTAGCGTGGAAGTTCGTACCTTATATATAGTTTCTTGATTGTCTGGTCATCCCATGTTATGTATGTTCATGCCATCATATTTTATTGTTGGTTGTCCATGATCCATGTCTACCATTTATATTGATCTCGTCAGCCCTAAGAGGTAATAAAGAAGGTTAGATAAAATGTACGTTGGTGCTCGGCAAGTATGGTCGAGTGCTAGTCATGGCCCTCCAGTTTGGGTCGTGGCAAACTTAGTATCAGAGCCAGTTTGTCCTAGGGATCGTCTATGAGTCGTGTCTAGTAGAGTCTTGATTATGGATGTGTAGGAGGCTACATGACATCTAGGCTTCACGAATAATGCGTCTTGTTTAGAAAGTAAGTACATGCAATGTTTTGTGATTCACCATCTTGTTAAGACCGTGTTTATGAAGGCTCTTAATATGGATGTACATATACAACAAGGAAAAATTATGCTTGTTCATAATGATGTACTAAGGAGTGACTTACTTGATGACTTTAGGTTGGCAGGACAGTACCTTAACTGATACCCCTCGAATCCACATCTATAACATACATTGGTACCATAGTGATATGCCCCCGAATGACATCTCCTACATTTTACACAACGAGTATGAGGTCTGCTAAGATGACTCATCCCACTAACCTGACTATTACCCTTTTTGCATACATTACAAAAATCCCCCTCATCCTTCCTCCAAGCCTTCATGGCGGGAGTAACAATATCTACAGTGGTGTATTTTGTGGGCCTTTAGGATTTCCCAAGCCTGCCACCCCTAAAACGCTCCTGAGCATCCTCACAACACACGTTAAATGTTCCTTCCCGCATATCGGGCAGACCGGGATGGCTGTACCTAACCTAGGGCATTTGATCTTCTTGTGCCCCCTCTTTCCACAACTATAATGTATTTCAAGAGTCATCCAACATGAACTAGAGTGGCGCTTCTTACATATCAAACCTTCTGGCTTATTGGTGCCAAAAATCCTAGTTCATTTCTTAGGTGCTCTCACCATATGATCCGATGGCGTGGTACATTGATAGGAACAAGGATAGTTCCCCAAGCAACTGGTTCTTTCAATCTCTCCTTGCTGTCTCGGACTCATGGGTACACATTTGGAAAATGGGGCATGACGAGGAAATTAACTTCCTATCTTGAGCTCTATCGCAGGATCTAGAGTATCAAAGAAGGGTGAAATTCCTAATTTCCCAAGTAGCATACTAATTATAGATGTGGTCGACAACACACCGATAAGAAGGACTCTAGTAGACACAGCTCCGAGACATCCTAGTCCACTTTAAAGCTTTAGGCTCTGATATCATGTTTATCATGCCCCGAACTCGAGGAGCGTGATCGACGCTCAACCGAGTGAACTCGGCCGAGCAACCCTATTATATTTCCCTATACCCAAACTCTTCCATGAATAAAGAGGAGATGCACTCCATTAATCAAACACTTAAAATATTTCATTAACAACTCCCATTTCATTTCCATTAGCGGCTTCATTCATAATTTCCAAAATATTACAAGTTTATAGATAAAATGCAAAACATGTTTGCCAAATACCAACATTTCTAGTTTAATTTCCCACATCAAACACCAACCACAACCTGTCTACAGAGCCTCTAAGTGCAACGGAAGAGTAGTATTGAAGTGTCGGCAACAAAGCCCCGGCTATATCTCAAAATACAAAGTACAACATCAAATGACACGAGGCTCGAAATAGAGTAGGACTCACGAAAACCTGCTGAATAGGGAGTAACTGCTAACAAGGACCAAAGTTGCCCGCTGATGAACCACCTGCATCTATTGAAGATGAAGTGCCACCAGCAAAAAGGACGTTAGTACATATGGAATAATACTAATATGTAAAGCTAAATGTCCTCATTCAAAATGGAATTCTTATATAAGAAAGGGAAATCCATAGAAACAACAAGTCACAATCAACCATATCTAAATGTCTAGTTAAAACATAACAATTTTCAAAATACAAAATTAATTTTATATATAATATATATATATATATATTTGGTTAGGAGACCATTAGCACCGATATACCACCGTTTTCTTAACATGGAGTCCGATCAAGCCCGATTAGCTAGGCCATCTCCCCACGAACAATGTGGTTTGACATGTGGTGCGAATGAAAGTGTTACCAAGAGTAGTACCACCATGTGTGCAACATGGCGTTGGATCTCCACCGGACCAGCCAGGCCGCCTTCCCACATATGCCGTGTTGGTTGATTTTTCCAATTCACAACTATTATCAGTTTCATCCGAATTAACGGGAATAATATCAACCCATCCATCACATCCCAAATAAGGGGAATAATCGCAATCCACCCCTACACCTACTATGTTTCGGGTATGGGCCTTATGACCCACCCTTCCTCGGTTTGCTAACAATACTCCCAAAAACACTTTTGGTTTGCACACAAGGAAAAAAAAGGAAAAATATATTTACCTCATCATCTTTCATATTTTACAAAATCTGCACTAGTGTTTTCAACCAATCACAACAACAATATTTCCTTGGCTCATTTGGCCATTCGCAAGATTCTTTATTCATGGCACGGTGGCCGTATTTCATATTCCACCCTTTCATTTCTTTCCTCTCATGTACCATCATCATAAATATCAACATGTATAATATTCTGGAAATCACAAATTTAAGTTCATTAGAACTGAAGAATTTAATCACAATATATTTCTTTCCAAGAAATGGAGTAAAAAGATTGGCAATCAAAGCGCAAGTTAAAATCATAAACAAGTAGCAGACCATTTATTCTTGAAATACTTTTCCCCAAAAAGGGCAATACACAATTTTCATTCATGAATATGTAAGAACGCAAAACACATAGAAAATACTTACAAGGCATAGCATTAGTTAAAACACCACATATATGCATCACTTGAGTACATAAGCTTTTAGGCAATTCTATTTTCGAAATAATTTTGAAATAGTTGAATCAAAGCTCATTTCATAATCTTTCTCACATCATCTCATTTCATTGGCACCACTAGCCACAAGTAAAATTTTCGTTCTTGGCACGGTGGCCACACTTTATATCACCAACTCACTTCTTTCACTTTCGAGCATCTTTATATATTATCAACAACAAGATATTTCCAATAAAGACTTTAGGTACACACATGAGCAATTAAGAGTCTTCAGTATATCATGTTTTTCTCACACAATTTGGCATACTAGCTTTCATTTGAGACACGATTCAAAGCCATTACATTTTAATACGCGAACCTTATTTTGAACATATATCTTTCGACATAACGCTCATTCGGAATAGTCAAGTTTATAAGGGATAACCCGGAATATAAGGAATTAGGAACTTGAGCCAACCATACTTGAAACTTATGGGAACATTATGGAATTTGATTCTAAGAGAGAAGTTTAGCCAACATATCTCAAAATCATCCCTTAATGATAATACAACAATCCACTATACTAAGCTACTTCAATCTACAATAACAAAATCCAATGGGACTAATATTAGTATCAAATTCCATAATTTAGGCCATTTAGGCAATTTATCAAACACCTAGTAGGCATGAACCTCTACATCTCTTGACCATAGAATTAGTTCATCCAACTACTACCATTTACCAAAAATTTATCCCAGCATTATTTGTAAACAATCCATAACTTCCAACATCACATACATGACCATCCATCCACACCCAACCAACCAAATTCCATCAAATAATCACCTTTCAATCTCTACAATGGTCATGTATTTAAATTGGGAACTTATGGCTTCCAATGACCATACCATAAGTTCCAATACTTAATTCATACTTATATTCCATAATATATCCATGCATGTAAGTCTAAGGGTGTAGGATTACCTTTTGGAAGAAATTTTGCATAACCCTCCTTTGAGTTCTTGAAGAAATTACTTAAAGATCTACATATTTTTATGGCGGATTAAGTTAGTTTTAAGGTGGAATTGATGGAATGAAACACCAAACTAGTAGGGATTACTCACCTTGAAGATGGGGGGAGTTGGAGGTCTTGAGAGAGTGGGGAAAACCCCAACTTTTGGCCAAGAGAAATGGGAAAAAATTAATCCCGAAATGAGTATATAATGCTTCGGGCACCACATGTGGCGTGGGATGCTGCCTTTGGCGCTATTTCCAGAATGCAAATGAAAACCCAGCACCAGGGTTAGATCCTGATGATACCTCAGCACTGGCGACGAGAGATCTTATATATTTCGCTCGGAAATAGGCATAACTCTCTCATACGATGTCCGAATTTGACGATTCTTTCTGCTATGGCTCCGTAATTTCCACACGGATCTAATTCTTCAATCAAAACTTAATTTGGTGCTCATTTTATGAATGTGACACCACTTATACTTGAAGAGACGACGTCAAAACATCCTCAAGATATCCAAATTAAATTATGTTAACCATCCGAAATCCACCCGAGGCCCTCGAGACCTCAATCAAATATACCAAAAAGTCCAAATATATCATACGAACTTAGTCGATGCCTCAAATCACATCAAACAGCACTAAAAACATGAATCACACCCCAATTGAAGCTTTAATGAAACTATCGAATTCTAACTTCTACATTCGATGCTGAAACCTATCAAATCAAGTGTCTTGAAATTTTTCACACAAGTCATAAATGACATAATGAAGCTATTCAACTTTCAGGAATCGAAATCCAAACCTTGTAATGTCAAGGTCAACTTCCGATAAAACTTATGAATATTCCAAAACTTCAACTTTCCAACTTATTCCAAGTAACTTCTTCCCAAACCTCCTTAATATGTTCCGAAACACTTTTCATGTGAAAATAATGGGGTTCCACCCTATAGGTCTCCTTTAATACTTGAATACGTTATTCCCGGATACGACTGTCACATTTTAAAATCTTAAATCATTAGGAAATTTTAACGGGGCCTTACAAAAGTTGCCTGCAGGGGGACAACCTTCCCTTTCTCGGTGACTAAGGATACTCCCAGGGTGTTTATTTATGTAAAGGATTGACAATCTTTTATACATTATTCATTTCATTGGCACCAATATCCATAATACAATGTCACTCTTGGCACGTTGGCCGTATTTCATATTTCATGTTCATCAGTTTCATTTTCAAACATCATCATGGATCCTTAACAACAAAGCATTTCTATTCAAGACTTTAAGTCCACGTATGAGCAAATAAGGATGTTAAGCACATTGAGACTTCTTACACAATTTGGCATAATATCTTTCATTTGAATCACGAAATGAAGTTGTAACATTTAGACATGCAACCCATTCTTTGAGCACATTTTCAGATAGAACGTAACATAATAGGAACATTTGGAATGCATATGGAACATATATCTTTTGACACAAGGCTTATCCGGAAAAATCAATTTATAATGAACAACTTGGGACTTACAAGGACATTGTGGGCTTCAATTCTGAAAGAAAAGTTTAGCCAACATACCTCGCCTCGAGCATTTAAATTACTAAGATATTCCGGAATTCTTTGCCACTTTGATCTATCTAGAGATATAGTAAAATTGAACACAAATTAGGAAGGAGTTCATAGTACCAGCTCATTTGAGCATTTTATCAAAAACTAGGTGTGCATTATGGTTTCAAGGTGCTCTTATGGTGGATTCCTTCATCCCCAACCCAATATCTATCCTTTTTTAGCTGAACAACTTTCCTACAACTTTGTTGGTACATGCATGCATCGATAACACCCCCGCACCTAAGAATTGCACTCTGCATTACCCATCTTCTACCTAAATTCGAAATTGAGGACTAGGATATGGAACCTTACCTCTTGGATGAAGACCTTGTGACATTTTATTGTGAATTCTTCAAGACTTGAGCAAGAATTGGTAAACAATAAACTTAGTGTGACGACCCGGCCAGTCGTCTCATGAGTTACCGCTCCGTTTTTCCCATTTCTACCTTATTATGCTTCGTTATGTTATTTGGGATGTGTGTGCGAAATTTCATGTCATTCGGACATGGTCTGATTGGGTTTTTGATTAAAATAGTAACTTAGAAGATTTTGAAATTCTTAGGCTTGAATCCGATGGGAATTTGGTGTTGAGAGGTTGTTTGAGCATTCCAAAGGTTAGAACAAATTCGAATAACGTTAGGGGATATGTTGGCATAGTTGGCTGGGGTCCCAGTGGCCTTGGGTGAGTTTAGGGTAGCTAAACGGACTGTTTCGCCCTTGTAAAAGTTGCAGAAAAACCAAAAGCTACAATTTTGTAAAAGAGTAAAGAGACATCGCAAAAGCGGGATATGCTATTGCAAACCCAGTATACGAGCTGCAAACCATACACCCAGATAGCAGACCCAGACAGTTTTCTGGGCAAAGAATGACGTCAAGAATGCAGTTAGGAATGCGGTCGCATTTCCACAATGCGGATCGCATATCCATCACACTGAGACTGCAGACCGAGACAGATTTCTAGGCAAAAATACGGTCAAAAATGCGGTCGCATTTTTGACATGCGGACTGCAACCCATGCTTCACACTGAACTGCGGTGAAGGCTAGGGTTACGATCTAAGATGGCCATGGCGAAGATGCGGACCGCGTGTTGGATATGCGGCGGATATGCAGTCGCATTCCAAACCCAACTGGGGCGTTTTTGTCCTGATTTTTGACCCTTTATAAATAGAAACCAGTACCCATTAGCCATGCAAAACCCACTATCGTTACCATCTAAGAGAAACACCTCCAAAACACCCTAAATCACAGCAAAAATCAACCTCAAAACTATATCCAAAGGAGACTTTCTTGGAAAAATTCTTAAAGGAGGGGATTTCGCCCATCTTAAGCATAATTGGAGCTATAGAGCTCGGATTGAAGCTAATTTCGAGGCAATTTTTGGGAGACTTTCAAGGGAAACATCGGGCTAACTGTTCTTAACTCAACTTTGGTCAAATTACTCCAGTATATCGCTATATCTAGTATTTAATTGGTGATTTAAGTTGGAAAATTTGTGAAAAATCCTTATGTTTAGAATTAAAGATTTGGAGGTCAATCCGATGTCGGAATTCGATAATTTTTGTATGGTTGAACTCGTTGGGAGATAAGGAACCCGTTGATGTGAAAAATTCTTAGCTTCGAGAAGTGGGCCCGGGGCTCGGGTTTTGCTAATTTCGTAATTTCTTGGTATTTTCCGATTTGTTTCGATTGGGCTTCATTTCCCTAGCATATTGTGACAAATCAGCTCTGATTTTGGATAGATTCGAGACACGTGGAGGCCAATTCGAAGGGAAAGGGCGTCGCGGGCTAGGGATTTAGCTGGTTCGAGGTGAGTAGTGAATGTAAATGATGTTCTGAGGGTTTGAAACCTGGATGGTACATCGTAGTGCTACATTGAGGTGAGACACATGCTCGATGATGAGCGTGGAGCTGTTTACTACTAGGGATCGTGACTTGGTCCGTCCCGATTGATGAGGTGGCTTGTGACTGATACGAGGCCGAGGGCCTGAGATACTTTATATGCCATGAGGTGGCTTGTGACTGATATGAGGCCGAGGGCCTGAGATACTTTATATACGCCACGAGGTGACTTTGCCTACATTTATGCCACGAGGTGGCTTGATATTGCTCTTGGGCCATAAGGGGCCCCTCCCAGAGTCTGTACACCCCCAGTGAGTACGGGTACCCATTGTGATGTGAAATATAGCCCGAGGGGCTGATATTGTACTATGTGATAGCTCGAGGGGCTGATACTGTTCCATGTGATTGCCCGAGGGGCTGATATTGTTCCGAGATTTGCGCCCGAGGGGCTGGTACTGTTTTATGATGTTGCCCAGGGGGCGGATTTGTTGTTACTGAGCCCGAGGGGTGATGTTTTACTTCACATTATTTACCTGAAAAATTACATGTTTTACCCGTTGAAAAGAGGTTTTACTTGATTTCTCACTGATTTACTATTTTCGAATGATGTTTTACTGCTTCATTATAGAATGCCTTGTGCTTTACGTGTTTCCTTACTTTCAGTCGTTATTTATATTTATTACTCACTGAGTTAGAGTACTCACATTACTCCTGCACCATGTGTGCAGATTCAGGCGTTGTTGGTTTCGTTCCGGAGTACTGACTCCACCCGTTCAGGCGGTGATTCAAAGACTACGAGGTTTTACTTGGTGATTACTATTAAACTATGCTTGTATTGTTTCCTTGTTAATTAACAGCTTAAAATGAGATTTTATTTGAATTGGCTGGCCTTGTCTTCACAAGATGCGCCATCACGACCGGATTCGGGGTTAGGGTTGTGACAGGCTGGAATCAGAGCCTAGGCTACATAGGTCTGACGAGTCATGAGCGAGTTTAGTAGAGTCTCGCGGATCGGTACGGAGACGTCCGTATTTATCTTCGAGAGGCTGCGGAAGAACCTTTTTAGGAAAACTTCATATTCTTGAAATTCTTGTCGTGCGAGCTTGTTGATCCGAGCACTAAAACTTCTGTTATCCTATTCTCTCATAGATGGTGAGGACGCGAGATACCGGACGAGGTGGACGACCACCAGCGCCACCCACTAAGGCCACCAGAGGCAGCGGACGCGGTCGTGGTCGTGGTAGAGGCAGAGCAGCTAGGGCAGCACCTGTTGATCCACTAGCTGCCCCGGCTCAGGATCAGGCTCCAATGGCACCGGCTCAGGCACCAGCTGTGCCTATCGTTATTCTAGGTCTTCAGGAGACCTTGGCTCAGATCTTATCAGTTTGCACGGGCCTGGCTCAGGAGGTTTCAGCCACCACAGCAGCAGCTACTTCACAGGCCGGGGGAGGTAATCAGACCCCCGCTGCTCGCACACCTGAGCAGGCAGTGCAGGGACCTCAGATGCTGGGGGCACCTCCAACCCAGCCGGTTGCACCAGCTCAGGAGTTCACGGTACCAGTTATGCCAGATGATGTGCAGCGTCGTCTTGAGAGGTTTGGCAGACTCCAGCCTCAGTCATTCAGTGGTGCTGAGGGCGAGGATTCCCAGGGTTTTCTTGACAAGTGTCAGCGAATGCTCCGCACAGCCGGGATTCTTGAGTCTAGTGGTGTGGCATTCACCACCTTTCAGTTTACGGGAGCTGCCTTCACTTGGTGGGAGGCGTATGAGAGGCGTAGATCTGTTGATGCAGTGCCCCTTACTTGGCAGCAGTTCTCCGCTCTTTTCTTGGAGAAGTATGTGCCACAATCCCGCAGAGAGGAGCTACGTAGACAGTTCGAATTGTTGCGATAGGGGATATGATTGTGTCGCAGTATGAGTCGAGGTTTTCTGAATTGGCTCGTCATGCTGTTTGGATGGTTCCAACTGATCGTGAAAGGATCGGGAGGTTTTTGGATGGCCTTAACTATCACCTCTGCATTCTTATGTCCAGGGAGAGAGTCTTGGGCGCTACTTTCAAGGAGGTGGTTGATATAGCTTGCGAGATTGAAACGGTTCGCCGTCAGGAGCGAGAGGAGATGAGGCTAAGAGACCTCGAGGATCGGGCAGTTACAGTGGTACTCCTTTGAGGGGCCAGTTTCAGCAGGGTAGAGGTTGTTCCTTCAGGCCCGCTCAGCCAGTCCGTCTAGAGTACCGTGGGGCATCTGCAGGTCGTGGTTATCATGGGTTGCAGCAGGGCCAGTCATCACTCAGTGCCCTTCCTGCTCGTGCTCCGTCAGCCCAGGGTCCTTCTTTGCCGAATGCACCTGCTAGACACTCCGGTGCGAGAGGTTCCCTTCATTCCTCTTCTCTAGCACTAGGGAGTTGTTATGAGTGTGGCGAGATGGGCCACATGTTGAGGTAGTGTCCTCATCGTGGTGCTAGATCGTCCCAGCAGAGGGGTCAGCCCTCGACTTCTGCTCTATTTACTTTACCACCCGCCCAGCCAACTAGGGGTGGAGGTCAGGCAGCCAGGGGTCGCCCCAAAGAGGGAGGTCGATCAGGCGGTGGCCAGGCCCGATTCTATGCTATTCCAGGCAGGACAGATGCTAGTGCTTTAGATGCCGTCATTATAGGTACTGTTTCAGTCTTCCACAAGGATGCCTCTGTATTATTTTATCCCGTTTCCACCTATTCATATGTCTCCTCATATTTTGCTCATTATTTGGGTACGTGCCAGGAGTTTCTTGCTTTACCTGTTCATGTGTCTACCCCGGTGGGCGATACTGTTGTTATAGACCGTGTGTACCGGTTTTGTGTAGTGACTATTGGGGGTCTGAATACACGAGTGGACCTATTTCTATTGAGCATGGTGGACTCTGATGTCATTTTAGGCATGGATTTCTTATCTCTGTGTCGTGCTATTCTAGACTGTCAAACTAAGATAGTCACCTTGGCTATGCCGGGTGTGCCGCGAATCGAGTGGCGTTGTGTGACTGATTACATTCCTAGTAGAGTGATATCATTCTTGAAGGCACAACATATGGTTGGGAAGGGTTGCCTTTCATACCTAGCGTTTGTGAGGGATGTTGGAGCTGAGACTCCAAGCATTGAATCTGCTCCAGCTGTGAGGGATTTTCCCGATGTATTTCCCGCATACCTGCTGGGCATGCCACCGGACAGGGATATTGATTTTGGTATTGACCTGGTGCCGGGCACTCAGCCCATCTCTATTCCACCGTATCGTATGGCACCAGCAGAGTTGAAAGAATTGAAGGAGCAACTTCAGGAACTCTTAGATAAGGGGTTCATTCGGCCTAGTGTGTCACCTTGCTGTGCGCCGGTTCTGTTCGTGAAGTAGAAGGATGGCACGATGAGAATATGCATTGATTACAGGCAATTGAAGAAGGTAACAATCAAGAACAAGTATCCTTTGCCTCGCATCGATGATTTCTTTGACCAGCTTCAGGGAGCACGAGTGTTCTCCAAGACTGATCTCCGTTCAGGATATCACCAGTTGAAGATCAGGGATTCGGATTTTCTCAAGACTGCTTTCCGGACTATATATGGTCACTATGAGTTTCTTGTTGTGTCTTTTGGCTAACCAATGCCCCAGCAGCGATCATGCAGTTGATGAACAATGTATTCCGACCTTATCTAGATTCATTCGTTGTTGTATTCATTGATGATATTCTGGGGTACTTACGTAGTCAGGAGGAGCACGCGGAGCATTTGCGAGTTGTATTGCAGAGATTGAGGGACGAGAAGCTTTATGCAAAATTCTCTAAGTGTGAGTTTTGGCTCGGTTCAGTGGCTTTCTTGGGACACGTAGTGTCCAGCGAGGGTATACAGGTTGATCCAAAGAAGACAGAGGCGGTTCAGAGTTGGCCTAGACCATCCTCAGCCACAAAGATTTGTAGCTTTCTTGGGTTAGCAGGCTATTATTGCCGGTTTGTCCAGGGATTCTCATCCATTGCATCGCCCTTGACCAAATTGACCCAGAAGGGTGCTCCTTTTGTATGGTCGGACGAGTGCGAAGAGAGCTTTCAGAAGCTCAAGACAGCCTTGACCACAGCTCCAGTATTGCCATCAGCTTCAGGTGCATATACTGTGCATTGTGATGCTTAAAGAGTTGGGATTGGTTGTGTATTGATACAGGAGGGTCGAGTTATTGCTTATGCTTCTTGTCAGTTGAAGCCCCATGAGAAGAACTACCCCGTGCATGATTTGGAGCTGGCTGCCATAGTCCATGCACTGAAGATTTGGAGGCATTACTCGTATGGCGTGTCTTTTGAGGTGTTTACTAATCATCGCAGCCTCCAACATTTGTTCAAGCAAAAGGATATTAATTTGAGGCAGCGGAGATGGTTGGAGTTGCTCAAGGATTACGATATCACTACAATATACCATCCGGGAAAGGCCAATGTGGTGGACGATGGCTTGAGCCGAAAGGCAGTGAGTATGGGGAGTTTGGCATATATTCCAGTTGGGGAAAGACCCCTTGCAGTTGATGTTCAAGCCTTGGCCAACAGGTTTGTGAGATTAGACATTTCGGAACCTAGCCGGGTGTTGGCTTATGTGGTTTCTCGGTCTTCGTTATATGATCGCATCAGGGAGCGCCAGTATGACGATCCGCATTTCCTTGTCCTTAGGGACAGAGTTCAGCATAACGATGCTAGAGATGTCACCATCGGCGATGTGGGGTGTTGAGGATGCAGGGCCGAATTTGTGTACCAAATATGGATGGGCTTCAGGAGTTGATTCTGGAGGAGGCCCATAGCTCGCGGTATTCCATTCATCCGGGTGCCACGAAGATCTATCAGGACTTGAGGCAACACTATTGGTGGAGAAGGATGAAGGAAGATATTGTGGAATTCGTAGCTCAGTGTCTCAACTATCAACAGGTAAAATATGAGCATCAGAGATCGGGTGGCCTGCTTCAGCAGATGGCTATTCCCGAGTGGAAGTGGGAGCAGATTACTATGGACTATGTTGTTGGACTTCCATGGGCTTTGAAGAAGTTTGATGCTATTTGGGTGATCCTGGATCGGCTGACCAAGTCCGCACACTTCATTCCTATGTATACTACCTATTCTTCAGAGCGGTTGGCAGGGATATATATCTGGGAGATTGTTTGGCTCCATGGTGCCCCAGTTTCTATCATTTCAGATAGAGGTACTCAGTTTGCTTTGCAATTTTGGAGAGCCGTGTAGAGAGAGTTGGGTACTCACGTGGAGTTAAGCACAGCTTTTCATCCGCAGATGGACGGGCAGTCCGAGCGTACTATTCAAATATTGGAGGACATGTTGCGTGCATGTGTTATTGATTTCGGAGTTTCATGGGATGAGTTTCTACTGCTTGCAGAGTTTTCTTATAACAACAGCTACCGGTCAAGTATTTAGATGGCTCCGTATGAGGCTCTGTATGGGAGGCGGTGTAGATCTCCGGTTGGTTGGTTCGAGCCCGGCGAGGCTAGGCTATTGGGGACCGACTTGGTTCAGGATGCTCTAGAGAAGGTGAAAAAAATCCAGGAGAGGCTTCGTATAGCGCAGTCGAGGCAGAATAGTTATGCCGATAGGAAAGTCCGAGATGTGTCTTACATGGATGGTGAGATGGTCTTGCTAAAGGTTTTGCCCATGAAGGGTGTTATGAGATTCGGGAAGAAAGGAAAATTGAGTCCTCGGTTCATTGGGCCATTTGAAGAATTGGGGAAGTGGCTTATGAGCTTGATTTGCCACCCAGCCTGTCGAGTGTACACCCAATATTTCATGTTTCTATGCTTCGGAAGTATATTGGGGATCTGTCTCATATCTTGGACTCAGCACAATTCAGTTGGACGATGATTTGACCTATGATGTGGAGCCAGTGGCGATTTTGGGTCGTCAGATTCAGAACTTGAGGTCGAAGGATGTAGCTTCAGTGAAAGTGCAGTGGAGAGGTCGACCCGTGGAGGAGGCTACCTGGGAGACTGAGCGTGAGATGCGGGGCAGATATCCTCACCTATTTGAAGCTTCAGGTACGTTTCTTGACTCATTCGAGGAAGAACGTTTGTTTAAGTTGGGGAGAATGTGACGACCCAGCCAGTCGTCTCCCGTTTTCCCCATTTCTACCTTATTATGCTTCGTTATGTTATTTGGGATGTGTGTGCGAAATTTCATATCATTCGGACATGGTCTAATTGGGTTTTTGATTAAAAGAGTAACTTAGAAGATTTTGAAATTCTTAGGCTTGAATACGACGGGAATTTGGTGTTGAGAGGTTGTTTGAGCGTTCCGAAGGTTAGAACAAATTCGAATAACGTTAGGGGATATGTTGGCATAGTTGGTTGGGGTCCCAGTGGCCTCGGGTGAGTTTAGGGTGGCTAAACGGACTGTTTCGCCCTTTGAAAAGTTGCAGAAAAACCAAAAGCTGCAATTTCGTAAAAGAGTAAAGAGACATCGCAAAAGCAGGATATGCTATCGCAAACCCAGTATGCGAGCCCCAAACCATACACCCAGATCGCAGACCCAGACACTTTTCTGGGCAAAGAATGACGTCAAGAATGCGGTCATGAATGCGGTCGCATTTCCACAATGCTGACCACATATCCACCACACTGAGACCGCAGATCGAGATAGATTTCTAGGCAAAATTCAACGTCAAAAATGCGGTCGTATTTTTGACATGCGGACCACAAACCGTGCTTTACACTAATCGTTACCATCTAAGAGAAACACCTCCAAAACACCCTAAATCACAGCAAAAATCAACCTTAAAACTATATCCAAAGGATACTTTCTTGGATAAATTCTTAAAGGAGGGGATTTCGGCCATCTTAAGCATAATTGGAGCTATAGAGCTCGGATTGAAGTTAATTTCGAGGCAATTTTTGGGAGACTTTCAAGGGAAACATCAGGCTAACTGTTCTTAACTCAACTTTGGTCAAATTACTCCGGTATATCGCTATATCTAGTATTTAATTGGTGATTTAATTTGGAAAATATGTGAAAAATACATAAGTTTAGAATTAAAGATTTGGAGGTCAATCCGATGTCGGAATTCGATAATTTTTGTATGGTTGAACTCGTTGGGAGATAAGGAACCCGTTGATGTGAAAATTTTTGAGCTTCGAGAAGTGGGCACGGGGCTCGAGTTTTGCTAATTTTATAATTTCTTGGTATTTTCCGATTTGTTTCGATTGGGCTTCATTTCCCCAGCATATTGTGACATATCAGTTCTGATTTTGGATAGATTCGACGTGCGTGGAGGCCAATTCAAAGGGCAAGGGCATTGCGGGCTAGGGATTTAGCTGGTTCGAGGTGAGTAGTGAATGTAAATGATGTTCTGAGGCTTTGAAACCCCGGATTGTACATCGTAGTGCGATATTGAGGTGAGACACACGCTCGATGATGAGCGTGGGGTCGTTTACTACTGGGGATTGTAACTTGGTGCGTCCCGATTGATGATTTTTACCGCGTATTTGGTTGAAACTTATTTGCCATCATCATGATTTGGGCTGATTGCCATATTTGTGCTACGTGTTAATTACTTGAACCCTTCGAGGATTTTTATCACTGTTTCCTCACTGTTTTGACTTATTACTTGAACTCAGTCATGCTGTTTTCACTGTTTTACAAACTCAGCCACTTTTACTCAGTTTTGAGACTTAAATAATATTTTAATGATGTTTTTGGGCTGGGAACTACTTTTTTACTATGCCCGAGGGGCTTGTGATGATTTTTCTGACTGAGATACTTTATATGCCACGAGGTGGTTTGTGACTGATATGAGGCCGAGGGCCTGAGATACTTTATATGCCACGAGGTATCTTGTAACTGATATGAGGCCGAGGGCCTGAGATACTTTATATGCTACGTGGTGGCTTGTGACTAATATGAGGCAGAGGGCCTGAGATACTTTATATACGCCACGAGGTGGCTTGATTGATATGAGGCCGAGAGT
>MCJB01038790.1:0-33106 GCA_002018475.1 Nicotiana obtusifolia
TTGAAACTAATTGAAACTTTGTAAGAATATTATATAGTAACTTCTTTAATTCTAATTATAAGTTATATTTCCAAAAACTTATAATTTCCTTCTACTACACTACTACAAAATTTATAATTTTACTAACTTTGAATATATTTCAAGATTTGATATTTGAATCAAATATTATAAAGTTTGAAACTAATTGAAACTTTGTAAGAATATTATATATTAACTTCTTTAATTCTAATTATAAGTTATATTTCCAAAAACTTATAATTTCCTTCTACTACACTACTACAAAATTTATAACTTCTTTAATTCTAACTATAGGATTTGAAACATATTTTTTAATTATTTATAAAGTTAATAAATGAGTCAAATGGTTATTAACTACTTATTAAAAAAAATTCAAAAAATTAAAATAAACCGGTGACCGGACCGGTTCGGACCGGTATACCGGCCACCGGTACCGGCACTGGTCCGGTCGAATGGTCTTTAACCGTTAAGACCGGACCGGTAGGGACCGGTTTGGTCCGGTTTTAGCCATGGATATAGTACCGGACCGGACCGGACCACTGGCCGGGCTTAGTTGTGAGTATAAGATATGATCATGGCACAGAGTTCGATAATGCAAAATTCGACAAATTTTGTGCTGAAAATGGTATAAGTCAAATTTCTTTGGCTCCCAAAACATCCCAAAAAAAGGATGTTGTGGAGAGGAAAAATAGGACTCTTGAAAACATGGAAAGGACTATTCTGATTGACAGTGGTATTGCAAAAGGTCTTTCGGCGGAGGCAGTCAACACTGCTTGCTACTTGGTGAACAGGTGCATGATCAGGTCCCTCTTGAACAAAACCCTGTATAAAATGCTGAACGGGAGGAAACCCAAGCTAACTCACTTGAGAACTTTTGGCTGCAAATGCTTCATTCTCAATAACGGTAAGGTTGCGGTGGGAAAATTTGATGCCAAGAGTGATGAAGGAATCTTTCTTGGATATTCAGCACAAAGCAAAGCATACAAGATCTACAACAAAAGGACTCAATGTGTTGAAGAGAGCATACATGTGGTCTTTGATGAATCACACCACTTATGTGGAAAAGATTCACATAATAAGATTGATCAAGACGGAGAGCAGTCAAAGGTTCCTGGAGAAGTCATTGATATGGCAAATGGAAAGGCCGACATGATGAGTCAAGTCAAGGAATCCAACGAAGAAGATGCAGTAGAATCTCCAGCTGATACAGAGGAACCTGGTTTCTTTATCACAATAACTGAAGCAGAGAACAAAGTTGCTGATGCCGTGCAAGGAAATCCTGATGCTAAGCTGAGAAGTGGCACTTCCTCATCCATTAATGCCGACAATGGATCCCATTCAGAGGGACCTGGGTCTTTTCACAATATTCAGGTGTCTAACTGGAAGCATAAAAGTTTACATCCTCTCTAAAATGTGATCACTCCTCTTGACTCAGGGATTCAAACCAGATCAAAGACAAGAAGTTCACTTGTCTTCTCAACTTTTCTTTCCCAAATTGAGCCCAAAAATATCAAGGAAGTATTGAAAGATGCTGACTGGATTACTGCTATGCAATATGAACTCCGTCAATTTGAGAGGAACAACGTATGTCACCTGGTTCCTCGACCCTCGGATAGAAATGTTATAGGAACTAGGTGGGGGTTCAAAAACAAGCTTGATGAATTTGGGAATACAACAAGGAACAATGCAAGGTTAGAAGTGTAAGGCTACAATCAAGAAGAAGGGATTGACTATGATGAGACTTTTGCCCCAGTTGCTCGAATGGAAGCCATCAGAATCCTCATTGCCTTTACATCTCATATGGAATTCAAATTGTTCCAAATGGATGTCAAAAGTGCATTTTTGAATGGACATTTAAAGGAAGAAGTCTTCATCAACAACCACCTGGTTTTGAGTGTCATGAGCATCCTGAACATGTATTCAAACTTGACAAGGCATTATATATGCTAAAACAGGCCCCTCATGCATGGTACAAAAGGTTGTCCAAGTTCTTTCTTGAAAATGGCTTTACAAAAGGAAAAATCGACAACACCCTATTTCTGAAGAAACGGGGGAGGAACCTGCTCATTGTGCAAGTTTATATTGACGACATCATCTTTGGTGCAATAAATGATTTCTTATATGAGGATATTTCTAAGCTTATGGGAAGCGAGTTTGAAATGAGCATGATGGGGGAATTAAGTTTTTTCTTAGGCTTGCAATTTAAGCAAACCTCTAAGGGAACGATGATAAGCCAGTAGAAGTACATTAAAGAGCTTCTGAAGAGATTTGAAACGGAAAGTTCAAAAACCATTGATACTCCCATTTCCATTGCCACTTGTCTAGACATAGATGAACCTGGTTCTCCTGTAAACAAAACCATGTACAGAGATATCATATGGTCAGTATTGTATCTCACTACTAGCAGATCTGATATTGTATTCAATGTGAGGTTATGTGCTAGATTCTAATTAAGTCCAAAGGAATCTCATCTGAAAGCTGCCAAGAGGATTCTAAGGTATCTCAAAGGAACACAGGACCTGGTTCTCTACTATCCTTCAGGAGATAACTTTGACTTAATTGGGTATGTTGATGCTGATTATGTTAGTTATCTGGTGGATAGAAAGAGCACATCTGGCATGTCACATTTTCTAGGGTCATGTTTGATTTCATGGGGTACAAAGAAACAAAACTATGTGGCTCTTTCAACTGCAGAAGCAGAGTATATGGCAGCTACCTCTTGCTGTGCTCAACTGCTATGGATCAAGCAATAACTAGAGGATTTTGGTGTATTTTCTGATTGTTGCCGTTACTGTGTGATAACACTAGTGCTCTCAACATGGCAAACAACCTGGTTCAGCATAAGAGAACAAAGCACATTGATGTGCGACATCATTTTCTCAAAGATAATGTTGAAAAAGGTCTTATATGCATGAAGTTCTGCAAAATAGAGGACCAATAGTAGATATCTTCACCAAAGCACTGAGCAGAGAGCACTTTGAAAAGAATCTATTGATATTGGGGTTAATAGAATCAAACTGAGCACCAGGTCCCTTAATGATTGGCTATGAAAGAATGAACAGATAAAACTGATAAAAAGTGTTTCCTGGCAATTTCTAGCTCATATCTATACTGTTACAGGTAAACACGCATGGCAACTACAGAGTAAACAAGCAGTTAATAACGTTGCATCTTGGTAAAAGGATAAGGCTCACATTTACAAAACTAAGTCAAGGAACCTGGTTCCCTTGACTCAGGTTAATAGTTCCTTTTTACTCTCATATACATTTTAAACGGCTATAAAAGTGTCACGTCATTAAATGTTTTCGCCTCTCTCATCTCTTTAAAACTCAAACGTAACACCCATTACAAATCGACCCGTCTACCTCCTAATTTATACCTATTTCTAACCGATCCCTCACCCCCTTTGAATAATCCCAAAAGATGTCTCTTTCCCAACTATCCACATCAAAGCCAAATATTTCCTTTCTCTTTCAAAATAAAACCTTCTCTTTCAAAAGACAACCTTCTCTTTCTAGTGTCTCTACTTCCAAACTCCACTGTCTCAGAATCCAGAGCCTCCTAGCACTACCAGTGTCATCTCCACTGTGTCTTCGTCTCACGAAGCACAAAAGTGTGCGTCAGAGTCTCAACCGTCTCCCAATCAAAACCCCACACCAGATCAACAACCACCTACTGGCTCTTCTCCAACCCAATCGAGTTCTGGTTCTCATCGCAGTCGTAAGACTCAAAACCCTAAAAGGTTCGTTGCTACGACATCTCCTTCCATCTCGCCGAAAAAATAGCAGATGGCGAAATAGGAGATGGAGACGAGGGACAAAAAGTCTCCAGTCAAAAGGTTGGGGAAATTTCTGAAACTCAACAAAATGTGGTTCGCAGTGGTGAAGCTTCAACAGTAACCGCTCCAATCTTTGTTCAAAATATTGCCACTCCGACAGGTAATGTTCCTCCTGCATCTTCTGATTCTATTTTGGGGGTGAATGATAAAGAAGCCATTGTGAACATGTTATTGGTTTCTACATAGGGAGGATTAGTTGGTGGTTATGAGTGTCATAATGAGACCTTTGGTTCTCAGGGGAAGGTGAAAGTCACAAAGGTGAGGGTAGGGAATTGGTGCCTTTTGAAAATTTGGCACCAATCTGTACTATTGGGGAAACAACAAAGGGACTTGATCCCTCTTCCCAAGAAGAGCACTCTGCTCCTACTTGAGATGAAACCCCTTGCTCCTCAAAAGAGCCCTAAGTTAGTACTGATCCCGCTCCTTCTCCTCACATTGATGCTGAGCCGTTGAACTTTGTTATTTCTAAGATGAGATCTCTATCTGAAGAGGAAAATAAAAATAGTGAGGAAGACTATGATAATGTGGTTGTGGCAAGCTTCATTGCTGCTAGAAGTGGTAGGGCAGTTCCCAAAGAGCCCACTCTTAAAAGACCCACTACTAGGCTGCAAAAGAAGGAACTTTTTGAGACTTTTTTGAAGAAAGACAAAGAAGGGAAGAAAAGAAGGAGATTGGTGAAAGGTGGAAAGCTAGTGAATGAAGAGGAGGTGCCTCCAACAAATGTTTTTCATGTTGATGATGAAGGGTGAATGAGGAACCTGCTTCCTTAATTCAAAAATCCCCTAAGAAACCTGTGATTCCAAAGCCTAGGAGAGACTCATGAGTGAAAGCTGTAGAGGTTAATGAAGTGAAAGTGTTGAGGGTGAGAAGTCTAGTGACAAATCTGGTGAGAAGTCTGAAAAGAAGGAGAAAAATATGAGGAAGTCAGTGAAGAGGAAGGATGCTAACAAAGAGGAACTTGGTTCCTCCAAGAAGGCCAAAGTGAGAGTGTCAAAGGATGCAGGCAGAGTAAATCTTAGGAACCAGAGGGTGCTATGGAGCAGAACTTTTGAAACTGACATTCTTGATATGTCAGGAATGAGACAATTGTTTGACATTTGTGAGTTTCAAAAGTGGGAACATATGTTCATCAATTAGAGCCCCAAGGTGTATGAGGAAGAGGTTCGCAGCTTCTACGCAGATATGTTTACAGTGGAGGATGATAATGTTTGCTTGAAGGTCAATGGCGTAGATTTTATGATGGATGAGGCTATTCTAGGGAGCATTTTGGGATTGCCTACTGAAGGGCTCTCATCCATTGAAGGGACTTGTTCACCTAACTTCAGAAGAGCCATTCTGAAGGATGATGCTGTGCAGCAGGGGGAACGGATGGACAAGAAAGCCTTCTTCTAGTGTATCAACTTCTGTTTGAGATGGTGAATAAGGTCTTGCCTCCATGTGTAGAAAGGCATTCTATTACTTCAAAATCAGACTTGGTCCTCATGGAAGCACTGGATGTCTACACCACCATCAATCTGCCTGGTCTTATGATTGAGCATATGAAGAAAGTGGCAGACTTCAAGGACGACAATCATGGCTTGCCTTATGGGTTCTTGCTCATTAAGGTGTTTAACTTCTTCAAAGTCCCTTTGGGAAGAGCAACAGTAGAAACTTGCAAGCAAACTTTCTCAGAAATAACCTTGGAGGAATGTGAGTGTATTGACAAGAAATGGGGTGTTGGTAGCGATTCCACTATTTGGCAAATGATTGATGCCCAGAATGCTGCAAATGAAAAGATAAGGAGGTTGAAGGCACGGAATGCCATTCTTGAAGGGCAGCTCAGTCAGGACAAGGAGGCACCTAGTTCTAGCAGTGCACAAGGCACAGAGGTTGCTTGCCTGACCGCAGAAAATGCAGGTCTCAAGAAACAGGTCGAGGACCTAAAAGAGAGGCTGATTAATGAGAAAGTGTCTGCAAATACTTGAATGGACATTCTTCTCATAGCCCTTGCCTCTTCATCCTTCCTCCCCATCTAGTGCCCATTAACACAGTTTCCTTCCCAATGTGCAGTTGAATGATGTCTGTCCTACCTAAGTCTTTTTTGTCGTTTCTATGACTGGTACTTTTAAGTTGGTTTTTTTTTTGTGAATGGTTGTATAACAATGGTACTACTATCTCTGTTCTCTTCTCTTTCAAATTAATGAGCATCTCATCTTTTGCTATGCATGTTATACTCTTGCGCTCTGTTTTTAGCCATGTTGTGTGCACACATATTGCATGAGTTAACTTTGCTAGACTTCTTTTTTTCTTTACTTCTGTATAATCTTTTTATGATGCCAAAAGGGGAAAGAAAATTGATGGTTGAGAGGGGGAACAGGTTCTTCGAGGGAATAAAATCATTTTGCAGGGAAAACTGTATAGAGATCTAATTCTAAGGGGGAACTTCAATTATAAGATTTGTCATTGTCAAAAAGGAAAAAATTAATAAGTTATGTGTCTTTCTGTATTTTGATGATCTAACAACCTTTATGATAAGAACCGGATTGGGAGCTTGTTGCACATCCTCAAAGTGCTCAAGAACAACATGTCTCAAGTCTGGCACAAGTTCCAACAACTTGAGTTAAAGAAATGGCAGAGGAAACAGATGGACATCATTTCCCTTGCTGACAGTACAAGTCAACTCTCCATAGCTGTAAAGTCGTTACACTGTTTCTCTGCACACACGCAACAATGCAAACAGTGCAGTAGTCACTTTATGGAGCATGCCTTGTACCGGATAATTGCTTGCATTATCCAAGTGACCTCACTTGTTTATTACCAATATAAAGCAAGGGAAAAACACACTTGAACAACTCCAAATTATCAAGATTTCTCTCTCAAGTGGGCTGCCGATTTTGAGTGACCTCAAAACTTCAAGAACAAAGCAACAACAGAACTAAGGACCAGTTTCCAGCATTGTATTACCATATGTCCTTAGTTTTGTGGTACATTTGTTAAAGTGATCTATCTGTAATTCCTACTTAGCTTAGCTAGAAGCATTGTGTAGGAAACCATCTGTAAAATCATAAACCTTGTGTTTGTGTCTTGGCTAGAGTTAGTCGAGTTGTGAGCTTTGTAAGAGTATTACAAAAAGGCTTGTAATAGAGTTATTACAAGTAAGTGAGGGATTAAGTGGTTAATTCCTAGGTTATAATAGTTTGTAATCTGAAGTTTTCTCAATTAGTGAAGTTGAAATCCTACGTGTGTAGGTCGTGGTTTTTAATCCCGTGAGCTGGGAGTTTTCCACGTAAAATTTGTTGTGTCATTTACTTATCTTTGATTGTGTGTGTTCTGTGAGAACTGATAGAGAACCAGGTTCACTATACTGTTTTGTGGACCCTGAGTTTCTATTACTATCTCCGATGATAGTTGGCTGTATGATGGAGTATGTAGAGGTTATACTCTAAGGCTCCAGTAGAATTCTTGAATACGAGGTAGGAGGGTGCGTCAACTGAGGCATCAAGTGTATGTATTATTGATGCTTCTAACTAGAGAAGTGTCGAAAGTTGTTATTGTCTGTTTGTTTGGTGGTGTTCTTTTACTACTATGCTTAATGGTGTAGGAAAGAATGACTCGTGTGTTTATTATGAAAACATATAGATTTGTTCATTATATATGTTTTACTATATAGATATTTTTAGCTGTTCAATCAATCAGTTCTTTCGAATATATATTTATTTTAGTTTAGTCTCTTATTACATATTGTACCTACCAAAAAGAATGTACCTCTACGACTTCACAACTTCATACAACATCCTCATTATGTTTTCAACTGTCAAAGTTTTTCGAGTAAGTTTACAATTCATTATTGAGCTTGTATTGTTTTCCTTTACAATTTGTTATGCACAACTCATTTTAATGTAATTTAGCGCCACTTTAAAAAGTTTGTACTTAACTTAATATACACATGCAATGCACGTGTTCAAGAACTAATTTGAAATTGATGTAAGGCTAAGGGTTATTGATAAAATATTATCGTAACAGAGGTTAACAAGTCACTACACTTATAATCATTCACGCCTAAATTGAGCAACTCCCTTGCACAACAAGTCAGTGATGCACTATACCATGTTTGGAATATGGAAAGACTATTCTGCAACCCAATAGGCACTTATGCAACTTTAATGACCCAATTTAATAGCAATTCAATCGTTGTAACCGTTAGTTGAATTTGTTAGGATTGAAAATCTGGTAGTGAGAAATTTAGCCAAATAATGTTATAATGATAATAACAAAGACAATACAAGTTGATAACGACGACTATTAAAGTATATAAAGAAGACACAAATTTAACGTGGTTCGGTCAAAGTGACCTACGTCCAAAAGGGGAGATGAGCAAATTCACTATAGCAACAAGAGTACAAAAAGACGTACAAAATTAGAGTAAATACTCTAATTAATCCCAAATACCCCCGAGAGAATAATTTCACAAGATCACTCCAAAGAAAGGGGATCACACAAGTGTTTCGCAACACTCATCTCTCTTACAGACAACTCTCAATAAAGTAGGAGAGGAAGAAACAAGAAATGGAGACTCGAGTCTTGTTGGTGTGTTTAAAATGAATTAATAGCCTTTCGTTTTATATGCAAAAAGGCATTGGCCTCCAAGCTGTAAAAGACAAGATACGGCTTGTGCAAGTGATATCCACCACAAGTGCAATATTTTTGGGTCAAAGAATACTGCCGACAAGGTCTATTTTGCAAATAGGCTTATGCTTATGTGAGATGGACTCCACTAGCCAAAATATTGGCCATATTATAGATCTCCGCCTTGGCCTACTTTTGGGTGATATAGTAAATTTGCCTCACCCTCTCCGCAAAAGCCCATATGGGCTAAATCATTCTTCATAAATAGCAATCAAGTTCAAGCAGAGCTTGAACTTGCCAATTGCAAGAGGCTTTGTGAACATGTGAGTAGGATTGTCTCTAGTGTTGATCTTCTGAACAAATACCTTTCCATCAGCAATGGTTTCCTGGATAAAATGATACTTGATGTCAATATGCTTCGTCCTCTCATGATACATTTGGTCTTTAGTCAAGTGATTGATACTTTGACTATCACAAAAATTAGTAATACCACCTTGGTGTAAACTGAGTTAAGCAAATAGACCCTTCAACCATAAGGCTTCTTTGATAGCCTCGGTCACTGTAATATATTCTGCTTCAGTAGTAGATAAAGCTACTATATGTTGTAATGTAGCTTTCCAGTTGATAGCGGAACCACCAATGCAAAATACATAGCCTGTTAGTGATCTTCTTTTGTCAAGATCACCTGCATAATCTGAGTCTACAAAACCAACCAAAGAGTTAATATTTCTCCCAAATTCCAAACATGTGTTTGAAGTACCTTGCAAGTATCTAAGAATCCATTTCACTGCCAATGCGCTTTACCAGCCATATATCGGCTTACTACACTTACTTCTTGGGAAATATCTAAACGTGTGCACACCATTGCATATATAATACTGCCGACTACACTGGAATAAGGTACATGTGTCGTATACCTCTCTTCTTTCTCTGACTCCAGTGACTAAGCAAATGATAACATAAAATGAGCAGCAAGATGGGTACTAACTGGTTTAGCATCTTTCATGCCAAACCTCTCCAAAACTTTCTCCAAATACTTCTTCTGGGTTAGGAATAGCCTGTTGGCTCCTTGGTCTCTTTTGATCTCCATGCCTAGAATTTTCTTAGCTGCTCCCAAATCGTTCATCTTAAATTCACTTTTAAGCTGACTTTTCAAATTGTGAATTTCTGTCAAATCCTTAGCAAAAAATGAGCTTGTCATCAACATATAGTAATAAGTACACAAATGAACCATCATTTAACTTCTGGAAGTAAAAACAACTATCATACATGCTCCTCGAATAACCATGACCCAACATAAAGAAATCAAATATTTTGTACCAATGTCTTAGAGACTGCTTTAATCCGTACAAAGGATTTCTCCAACAAACAAATATGATCTTCTTTTCCTTCAATTTCAAATCCTTAGGGCTGATGCATGTATATTTGTTGCTCAAGTTCTCCATGTAAGAAAGTTGTCTTAACATCAAGCTGTTCTAATTCCAAATCATACATGGAAACTAAGGCAAGCAAGACATGAATAGAGCTTTGTTTAACAATTGGTGAGAAAATATCATTAAAATCAACTCCTTGTACATGACTATAGCCATTTGCAACTAATCGTGCCTTATACCTCGCATCTTCAACCGCTGGAACTTGAAGACCCATTTGCAACCAACAATCCTTTTTCCTGATGGCGGATTCACAAGAGACAAAGTACCATTCTTGTAGAGAAACTCTATTTCTTTATTCATTGCAATCAGCCACTTGGCTAAATCAGCACCAGAAACTGCTTCTGAATATTTTGATGGTTCTCTAATTTTTTCAGTTTCCTATGCAACTGAAAAAGCAAATGCAACATAATCACTAAATCTTAATGGTTGTTTACTTTCTCTTCTTGGTCTATGTTTGGCTATAGAATACTCCTCTTCTTTCGGTTCAAGTTCAGGAGTCTCAACTTCAGGAATTTCAGCTTCTGGCTCAACTTCAGGAGTTTCAACTGTATTTTGCTCCAATGTTGGTGAGCTTGGCCCAGAAGGAATACCAATCTCAACCCCCACCTGCTTCTATGTACTCTTCCCTTTATCTGTATTACAAGAACTAGAAGACTCTTTTCTGGAATATAACATAGATGATTCATCAAAGGTTACATCTCTGCTAATTATAAATTTTTGTGCCTTGGGATCAGGATACCATAGTCGGTATCCTTTCACCCAGATGCATACCCAAGGAAAATACACTTTTTAGCTCTTGGCTCTAATTTTTCATCATTTACATGCATGTATGTAGGACAACCAAATATCTTTTAATCAAAATAATAAACAGGAGTACCTTACCATCTTTCCTCTGGAGCCTTGAAGTTCAAGGGTGCAGAAGGAGCACAGTTGACAATATAACAAGCTGTAGAGATAGCTTTTGCCCAAAAGGCATTTGTCAACCCAGCATTTGAAATCATGCAGCGAGTCCTTTCCAAAAGAGTTCTATTTATCCTTTCTGCCACACCATTTTGTTGAGGTGTCATTCTCACAGTACGGTGTCGAGCAATTCCTTCATTCTTGCAAAATTCGTTGAATTCATCATTCAAAATTTCAAGCCATTATCTGTTCTAAGCCGTTTTAACCTGTTTTCCTGTTTGCTTCTCAATCAAAACTTTACATTGTTTGAAAGTTAAGAAAACATCACTTTTATTTTTCAGAAAATAAAGCCAGACCTTTTCTTGAATAATCATCGATGAAAGTTAACATATATATGGCATCATCTTTTGATGGGGTACATGAAGGACCCCAAAGATCTGAATGAATATAATCCAAAGTACCTTTTGCTCTATAAATTACTGGAGATTTGAAGCTGACTCTGTTCTGCTTCCCGGACACACAGTGTTCATAGAACTCTATATTTTTGGTACTTTGGCCACATAAGAGACCTCTTTTGCTGAAGATGAAAAGACTTTTTTCACTCATATGCCCCAGTCGCATATGCTACAAATTGGTGAAGTTAGAATCGAATTTATCTGATGTTGAAACTGCAGCAGCACCTGTAACAGTAGATCCCAATAGAGTATACAACGTACCAGATCTGCGTGCTTTCATGATTACAAGAGCACCATGAGAAACTTTCAGAACTCCACCTTCACATGTGTACTTGCACCCAAGAGATTTTAGAGTGCCCAAAGGGATGAGATGTTTCTTCAAGTCAGGATTTTGTCTAACATCGGTGAGAGTTCTCACCACACCATAGTGCATTTTGATTCGGACAGTACCTTTTCCAATAGCTTTACAGGCAACATTATTGCCTATCAAGACAATTCCACCTCCAATAGATTCATATGTGGTAAATAATTTTCGATTGGGACACATATAATAAGAATAACCCAAATCTAAAATTCACTCATTGTTAGATTTGAAACTATTATAGTTGCTAAAAGAATAGTTCCCTCAGTCTTATCAGCAGCTACACTTGCTTCGACAGTGTCAGTAATTTTGTGCTCATTTTTTTTTCTGTATGCTTTTCTTTGTTTTCAATTTAAAGCATTCGGAAATAATGTGACCTTTCTTATGACAGTATTTGTGCATTACATTTCTATAACTGGATTTTGACCTTGATTTAGGTCTCTCACTACTTGAATCTTTCTTATTGGATCTACCTCTTATGAACAAGCATTTCCCTTGGTTCCCACTAATTTCCCCAGTAATATCTCTATCTATTTGTTCTTTTGATTTCAAAATAGATTTGATATCTTTATAAGAGATATTATCCTTTCCATAAAGCATAGTATATCTTATATGTTTAAACGACTGGGGTAAGGAAACAAGCAATAACACGGCTTGATCCTCATCTTTGATTTCAACATCTATGTTACTTAAATCTATAAGAAGAGAATCAAAAGTATCAAGATGTGTAAGTATAGAGGTACCTTCAGCCATATGAAAAGTGTAGAGTTTTTACTTTAGGTAAAGCCTGTTTTCTACTGTTCTTTTCATATACATGATTTTCATCTTTTCCCATATGCCTTTGGCTGAGCTTTCTATAGCAACTTCACGCAAAACCTTATTTGAGAGATTTAAAATAATACCTGCTTTTGTCTCTTTGTCCATGACGGTAAACTCCTCGTCCGTTATTTTATCCCGCTTCTTCTCCTTTCCTTGAAATGCCAAATCTAAGCCATCCTTAATTGGGATAGCTTCCATCTTTAATTGCCACATTCTTAAATTTGCACTTCGATCAAATTTCTCAACATAAGTCTTTGTTAGAGTTATATTGACTACTGAAACAAACCAGGTTAGATCCGTCTCTGATACTAATTTGTTAGGATCGAAAATCGGGTAGTGTAGAATTTAGCCAAACAATGTTATGATGACAATAACAAAGACAATGCAAGTTGATAACAACGACAATTAAAGCATATAAAGAAGACACAAATTTAACGTGGTTCGGCCAAAGTGACCTACGTCCACAAGCGGAGAGGAGCAAATTCATTATAGCAACAAGAGTACAAAAGAGCGTATAAAATTAGAGTAAATTCTCTAATTAATCCCAAATACCCCCGAGAGAATAACCTCACAAGATCACTCCAAAGAAAGTGGATTACACAAGTGTTTTCCAACACTCAACTCTCTTACAAACAACTCTCAACAAAGGAGGAGAGGAAGAAACAAGAAATAAAGACTCAAGTCTTGTTGGTGTGTTTAAAATGAACTAATGACCTTTTCTTTTATAGGCAAAAAAGTCTTGGCCTCCAAGCTGTAAAAGAAAAGATACAACTTGTGCAAATGATATCTACCACACAATGCAATATTTTTGGGTCCCAAAGAAAATTGCCAACAAGGTCTACTTTGCAAATAAGTTTATGCTTAGGTGAGATGGACTCAACTAGCCAAAGTATTGGCCATATTACAGAATTGTTTGTACATTCTCGCTTCCCTTCTCAATGATGCTCTCGTTGACATTAAGTATTCCCTTCCTTTCCTGCTTTATTGGAAATCGATGAGCTGGTTACTCATTACTTCTCCATGGTTTGTCACTGCAATTTGATCATCCAATTTATTTTAAGATTATTTTCCAATTTTCTGATACACCATTTTTTTTCAAAACAAAACCCCTGGTCCTTCATTCCAAAAGAATCACACAAGAATATAGAAGAACTTATCTAGGAAATAATGGAGAAATCATCTCTTATAACAAATACATTGTATCGCTAAACAATATGTGGGAATATCCCTATTGGACTTCTAACAGAGTACCTATCAGAAGACCATGTTATGTATCCTTGGGAATTCGCTATAAGAGCTGAAGCCTTAACTGTTACATTATATGACGCCTTCTGGTTTAAGGCTGAAAACTTCAAGGTGGTGGGATTAACAGTCACCTCAACACCATAAAGTCCAAATACTTTAACTGTGTAAGTTGAATTAGCTTCACCAACATTAGTCACAGTCCTTGTATATGTTTGAGCCCCTGATTTCAAAGGAATAGAAAATGAAGGATAGTTTAACTCCGATTCAGGTATGCTCGACGTACAATGTACCTTCCTTTTCACAATAACACTAACTTGTTGATCTGTGTAATTCAAGCCACATAAGTACGGCACATAATCTTCGGGCTGAATGTCATAAATGAGTCCTGGATCATTTGCTCTTGATGGGTTCACGTGCCCTGATCCGGTTGCAAGTAGGTTAGCAGGTTTAAATCTTTCGTCCTGAATCGGATCATTTCCAAGGTTGATGAAATCAGCAGTGGTCATGATTGCAGATTTAATGGCAGCTGGAGACCAATAGGGATGTGTACTCTTTAACAATGCTGCTACTCCGGCAAGGTGAGGACAAGCCATCGACGTGCCAGAGAGAATGTTAAATGTAGATGTAGCAGATGTTATCTCCCCTACAGAGGTTCGCCACGCTGCAAGGATATTTACTCCAGGGCCAATAATATCAGGCTTTAGTATGCCAAAGCTAAATGGTCCCCTAGAAGAGAAGTCAGCAACTGCTGGCGCGTGCTTGTCTCCAATTCTTGTTCCTTTGAATGATATTGTTGCAACTGGGGCTGTTGTTGATTTCATATAATTTAAGATCTTTTGTCCATCAGCATAACTAACATGTGTTGCAGGAAGGACATGAACATCTGCAATTGTTGTATAGCCACGCCATTCGTTGTTCATGAGAATCATGGCAGCACCACCTGCATCTTTCACATTTTGTCCGTATTGAACTGCAGAGTAACCGGTGTTGCTTCTCTCACACAACACTATTTTACCCTCGACATCAATTGTAGACAAAAATTCACAATATTCAGGATTAACAAGTGGCAGTAACTTTTGTGAAAAATTTGATGGTTGATAGACTGATTCACCTTCATATTCTGCTCCATTACCCAAAACTGCTACCGCGCTTATCTTTCTATCTGTTGTGCTAGCACCAACAGTTAGCAACCAGGGGGCTCCATTCGTTACAGAACCATTAACCGGCCCTGTATTTCCTGCCGAGGCACTTACAAAAATCCCCTTCTCAATCGCACTATACGAACCAATTGCTACAACATCATCATATAAAGACATAGAAGCTAATGATCCAAGGGAAATCGAGACCACATCCACACCGTCTTCAATGGCAGCATCAAGACCGGCTAAGATATCGGATTCTTGACATTTTGAAGCACAAACTCTGTACATGGCCACATGAGCACGGGGCGCAATGCCAGCAGCAGTGCCATTAGCATTACCAAGCAAATTGGCACCCTCCACAAAGTTTCCCGCCGCTGTGCTTGAAGTGTGTGTCCCGTGTCCATCGTCGTCCACAGGTGACGTCGCATTTTGGGCAAAATTTCGAGCTCCAATAAGCTTTTTGTTACAGACTGTGAGATTGAACTCACATTTGCCTTTCCATTTGGAAGGGGGGGGAGGCATTCCATTGTCATTGAAAGAAGGATGTTGTGGAGTCATTCCAGTATCTATTACACCAATAATCACACCTTTACCAGAATTCGAGGTATTCCACAAGCCAACATTCTGGTGCAAGCCAAGGAAATCTGGAGTGTGTGTGGTATGCAACTGCAGTACCTGTTGGCGACGCGCAGATACAAATCCTGGTTTCTTTTCTATCATCTTCACTTCATATGATGACAACACAGCAGCAAATCCGTTAAACACATGACGATAAGAATGTATAATGCGCGACGAGTGCTCAGAATTTGCTGAAGTTGTAGGCAAAAATGACTGATGCCAGAGATTTAAATCTCTTGAATCAGAGAAAACTAGATCATCAGGAAACTCAAGAAGTACTATATAAGTATCTATATCGCTTTGATTAGTAAAATGGTCACCAAATGTTTTTGATGAAAGAAGCAAGGCAATGCAAAGAAAGGTTGAAACGAGTTTCAGATCCATTTTATTTTTTGGTGATGAACACATTTAGCAAAATATGAATATATAATGCTCGTTTGCTGCTGCTCGATTTAGTATGTAATCATTTGGTTACGTACCTTTTTATGGATGTTCCAAACTTGGATCAATTAGATTACCTTATAAACTGAGATTAGTATAAACACATTTCTCTTTTTTTCCTTATGTATAATATAAAGTAAAATCATGATTGACCATATCTCTTATGGTCAGCAATTCAATTGTCTACCAAATATCCCTATTTGCCTATTCAAATAGTTGTTTGTTTTGGAAAAAGAATTATTCTAATGGTAATCCTTAATTGATAAGTTGACTTAACACTCATAGAAATAAGAACAATATACTAATTATTACAAAGAAAGGAAATCCTATGAATTCTTAGAAAGTTGTTACTTTAATAGTTTAAAATTTTATTTTTACTTGAACTTACAATCTCTTTATCCTCGGTATGGGTATCCTAACAAATGTCAAAAATCTCAATTTTTTTAAAGTTCTTTTACAATCCTTTGGACCCTTTTAATAAAAGGGAATCTTACAGAAATGTCCCAAATAAGTTTCAACTTACCAACCTCTAGTAATTATTTATAGATACCAAAACTAGTTAATCACGTATAAAAATTAAAAACTCAAATAAATAAGATTCTTTCTCTCCAAGAATGTTTTTCAATGGGTATGGTTGAAATTCATTGAAAACATAGAGATGAGTCGATATACAAAATTTGAGGAAGATTGGAGGTAATTTGGACTGATTTGGTATCAAAATTCGTAGTTAAAATCGAGTTTAAAAAATTCTTCTATTTGAGGAAGATTTGGAGGTGATTTGGACTGATTTGGTATCAAAATTCGTAGTTAAAATCGAGTTCAAAAAATTCTTCTACACACATGTATCACGCATGTATCTCACACATAAGTATACATGTGATACACATTAGATACAACTATGATACAAATGTAATACACAAATGATACACATTGTGATACACATATCTTTTTCTTTCATGTTCATCTTCTACTTCGAATTTTCAATTTAAACCACCTCAAAACTCAACCAAGTCATCCCAAAACTGAGAGTCAAGCTCCTTAAGATGTACCCAATCTATTCCAATAACATCTACTCAAAATAAAGCAAAAATTTAGTATCAAGACAAACGTAGACTTGTTACTTACTGGGTACTGCTGTGGTATACTCATGCTACGCTTTCTGCATATTTTTGTGCAAATCCAGGTACTACGGAGTTGGTTGATCATTAGCTAGTTGTTCGGACTTTGCTGTGGAGACTCAAGGTATACCTTTCGTCGCGTTCACAGGCCTCGGAGTCACCTTATGATATTTTACTTGTACTGGTTATTTCTATTCCGAAACAGTTATACTTAGAGGACTTTCTAGTAAACTTAATAGAGCTTATGACTTGTACTACCGGTTTTGAGATTTGTAAGCTTTGTATAGAAAAATTTATGTTCATGTTTAATAGTTTTTGGTTGAGTTTTCCATTAATTCAGTAACACCGGGATTTATCTTCTTATTGACTGTCCCTCATCACTACTTCACTGAGGTTAGTCTTGATACTTACTGGGTACCGATGTGGTGTACTCATGCTACGTTTTTGCACATTTTTGTGCATATCTTGGTACTACGGAGTTGGTTGATCATTAGCTAGTTGTTCGGACATGCTGTGGAGACTCAAGGTATACCTGTCGTCGCGTTCGCAGGCCTTGGAATCACTTTATGATATTGAGCTTGTATTATTTATTTCTATTCCGAAACACTTGTACTTAGATGAATTTCTAGTAAACTCAGTAGAACATATGACTTGTACTACCGGTTTTGGGATTTGTAAGCTTTGTATAGAAAAATTTCTGTTCATGTTTAAATAGTTTTTGGTTGAGTTTTTCATTAATTCAGTAATTGTTAGGGTTACCTAGTCCCTAAGACTAGGTACCATTAATACATCCTACAGAGGAAAATTGGGGTCGTGGCAAGTTGGTATCATAACTCTAGGTTCATAGGTGTTACGAGCCATAAGTGAGTTTAGTAGAGTCTTGCGGATCGGTACGAAGACGTCTGTACTTATTTTCGAGAGGCTATGGAACTATTAGGACAGTTTCACTTCTTTCATTCCTATCGTGCAGATTTATTGATCTTGTAGTTTGAGCCTTTTCATTCTATTCTTTCATAGATGGTGAGGACACGAGCTGCAGTTACTGATTATGTTACCCCCAGAGTCGGTGTTGCTAAGGGCCGGGTCAGAGGCAGAGGCCGAGGAGGAGCACGTGCTACAGCTAGAGCACCAGTCAGAGCAGCAGTTGAGGAGCCACCAGTAGCTCCTGTTGGCGGACAGGCACTGGAGGCGCCTATTGTTGCCCCCGGACTTCAGGAGACCTTAGCACAGTTCCTGAGCATGTTTGGTACATTGGCTCAGGCGAGGTTGATTTTGGTTGCACCGGTTACTTCACAGACCGGAGGAGGATCTTAGACTCCCGCCGCCTATACTCTAGAGCAGCAAGTCCACGTTGGTCAAGTTCTAGGTGTCATGCCGACACAACATGTTGTTCCAGTTCAGCTCGTGGTTAGGGCAGTAGTATCTGAGGAGGAACATCTTAGACTTGCGAGTTTCAAGAAGTATTAACCTCCTACTTTCAGTGGTTGGCTTCAGAGGATGCACATGGCTTCCTAGATGAATGCCACCATATTCTCCGCACTATGGGTATTGTGGGGACGAGTGGGATTGCTTTTACTACGTTCCAGCTTAAGGGAGCGGAAAATGTACGATTTGGGTAGCCCGGCCGATACAGCTTCACTTTCATGGACTTAGTTCTCGGAGATGTTCTTGAGAGAGTTTGTTCCCTAGACTCTACGAAACGCCTGGCACGCAGAGTTTGAGCAACTGCGCCAGGGCACTATGTTAGTGTCAGAGTATGCCGTTAGAATCAGTGATTTGTCCAAACATGCACCTGCTTTGGTTTCTACAGTTAGAGAGCGAGTTTGCAGGTTCATTGAGGGGCTCAGCCATGATATTCGGTTTAGCATGGATCGAGAGTTGGAGACAGATGTTCTATTTCAGTAAGTGGTAGAGATCACTCGCTGATCAGATGGCATGCGGGACAAGGAGAGAGGGGACATGGGGGGTCATGAGAGAGAGGACAGGGAGGCTAAGAGGCCTCGTGGACCAGGATACTGGTCCCTATTTTGGAGGCAGGGTACGCCATGGTAGAGGTTTTATGGTCAGCCAGTTCAATTTGCACTTCAGGCTTCACGCGGTGCTTCAGATATCCATGGGTCTTAGAGTGCCCCTACTGGACAGCTTCTGCAGCCACGCCAGCGGAGAGGTTACTTTGAGTGTAAAGATACTAGCCACATGGTGAGAGATTTTCCCAGACTCCGGACAGATGTGTCACAGAGGGGTATTCAGGCTATGAGTTCTGCTCCAGTTATTGATATCCTAGCACCGCCCGCTTGAAGTGTAGGTCAAGCGAGTAGAGGGCGTCCAAGAGGGGAGGCCCGGCCCCTTGATGTGCTTTTCATGGTAGGCTGAGGCCGTTACACTAGATGGTGTCGTTACAAGTATGGTTTCGATTGTTATAAAGGAAAAACATTCTTATTTTGATTTGGTTTTGCTTATCGGGGTGAGTCCTCTTACCTTGATTCATATATGGGTGAGTTTAGTTATTTGGTAATCTGGTAATGTGTTTGCCCTTGTTGGTAGATTTATAGTAGTAGCCTGTGTCTATCGTGTTATTTTAATTCATTATTGAGAGCTATGAGACTAAAAGTGACTTCCTGTTACCAATTACGGTTGGTTTTGATGTAATTTCGGGATGGTTAGTTACGGTTTGTGATTTAGATGCTCAACCGTTATGGGGGTTCAGTATGTGTTGTGAGTTCTATAGCGGAATTGAGTTAGTGGAACGTTTCGGTTGGTATGATGTGTATGCTACTTGTGATTGAGAGCTGAGCATGGAGTCCTCGCATTTCCATGAGGTTTGTTATGTTTGAACCGGGCTGCAGGCCGTGATGGAGTTATATTAGGATGAGATCTTTGCGATTTGTTCATATACTTTGATTCTCTATTGTGGAATTGATTCGTAGTACGTTACTGATAGAGGGTCGTGCATGTCAGGCTTGTTCGATAGTCCTCTCATGTGTTTCTCTTTGCATATTTGGTCACATTCGCGTTGTGCTTATTAAGTTTTAGCTTACGAGGTGTGTGCCCAAGTGGCGTTAGATGTGGCTTGTTGTTTCGGGTGAATGGTTATGAGATCTTCATGTTTCTTGCATTGTTGTCGGTGTCGTGGAGGTTTGGAACAGGTACCTAGCCAATATGAGGTTAATTGTCGGTGCTGGATTTGGTTATGGGCAGCCATTGTGATCAGAGATGTTTTCATGGGCATATGTGTTATACGTTACGTCATGTGGTTATACCTGGTGGGTGTAGGCGCGAGTTGTTGCATTCTGGTTGAGGCTGATCCCTTGTGTTGATGTGGGAATCGGGTCTTTTGGAAATGATCGGATGGCGAAAATTTTGGTTCTAAGGCCTATTAGTGTTGGTGGAAGAAATAATCTTCAGTTGAGTTGGTGTTTGTCGGGCCTATATGGATTGGGGTGACATGGGATCACCCCCGAGTATATGTATGGTAAGTTCAATCAGTGATTTGAGGACTTCGAAATGGTTCTTGGCACGTTTGAGGACGAACATTTGTTTAAGAGAGGGAGAATGTAATGACTCGACCGGTCGTTTTGATGATTAGTGTCCCGTTCAGTGGCTTAAGCTCTCGAGCACTTCTATTTTCTTAGTTTAGTAAAGGGCTTTTCCTTTGTATTATATGTTATGACGTGCATGCATGGTCGAGTTCGAATCTCGGATGATTCAGGATTAATTTGGAAGAAAGATTTTTATTTTAGAAGCTTAAATGGTAAGAGTTGACCGGAGTTTCACTTTTGTGTAGGCGACTCCGGAATGACATTTTGATAGTTCCAATAGATCCATATGGTGATTTTGGTCTTAGGAGCATGTCCAGATGTTGATTTGGAGGTCCGTAGGTCGTTTCGGCATGAATTGGCGAAAGTTGGAAAAAATGAAAGATTTTAAAAAGTTTGACCGGGAGTTTTATTGATGTCGGGGTTGGATCTCTTCGAAAGTTGAAATAGGTTCGTATTGTCATTTATGACTTGTGTGCAAAATTTGAAGTCAAACGAAGTTGGTTTGGTATGAATCGGTATTAGTTTTGGAATGAAGTTCTTAAGTTTCTTAGACTTGAATCGATACGGGATTCCTGATTCTAGTAGTCTTAGAGGCAATTTGAGGCTTCGAGCAAGTTCGTATCAAATTTTGGGACTTGTTAGTATACTTGGTTGGGGTCCCATGGGGCTCGGGTGAGTTTCTGATGGGTTTGGATTGTGTCGCGCTGTTATTTGATATTTCGGCGTCGTTTCTTTTGGCATAAAGGTTATCACATTGTGCAAACGAACTTTAATTTCTGATTCGATTGAACTATCAGATCTGTATCGTAATTACAGAACCATAGCAACAAGAATCGTCGCATTCCGAGGTCGTATGTGAGAGTTGTGCCCATTTTCGTGTCGGAAAAGACTGTCGTTTTTCTGGTGTTTGAGGGAACATAGACAAACCGCAAGTGATTTACAAGTCTCAGGTGCCAAATGCGATTTATAAGCCTTCAGGTGTCAAATGCAATTTATAAATCTCAGGTATCAAATACTACATGCCTGGAGAGGTTTCTAAAAACGGGGATTTCACCATTTTTATCATATTTTGAGTTGTAGAATTCGGAGCGATTTTTGAGGGGTTCTTCACGTGGTTGTTTGGGATAAGTGATCTTTACCAGGATTTTATTTTATTTCATGATTTTATCTTTATTTTTATCATTAAATTAGTGAATTGAATGGAAGAAAATGGGAATTTTATAAAATCTTTCAAAAATATGAGGATTTGTATGATGAGTCGATATCGGAATTTGATAATTTTGGTATGGTTGGACTCGTATCGGAATGAGTGTCCGGATTTTGTAAATTTTGTCGGGTTCCAAGGTGCGGTTCCGGGGTTGACTTTTGGGTTAATTTTTTAGTTTTTATTAAAGATTGAAGCTTTATTATCCGGAATTATTTCCTATAAGTTTTGTTTATGATTTAAAGTTATTTTGGCTAGATGTGAGCCGTCCGGAGGTTGTTTTATTCGAGAAGGTCATTTTAGAGTAACGGTCTAGCTTCTTTGAGGTAAGTATCTTGCCTAACTTTTTGTGAGGAAAACTACCCCTTAGGATTTGAGTCGTTTGTGCTATTTTGTGTCATGTGAAGGCCGTGTACGCAAGGTGACGAGTACGTACTCAGACTTATTTGTGGAAATTTGACCGTTAGGCTCTTAGGTTCTTATGTTCATTAGATGTGAAGTTGTTTAGCATGTTAAATCCTCCATTCACTAAGTTCATCCATACGTGTCTTGTTTGAAATTGATTGATTCATGTTCTACCCTTGTTGCCAATTAAACCCTTATGTTCCTTAATTGAAGTTGTTGTTTCTTTATTGTCTTGTTGTCTTTCCCGTAGTTTCTTAACCTTAATTGAAGTTATTATTATTTCTTCCGTAATCACTTAACCTTAATGGAAGTTATTATTATTTCTTCTGTAACTGCTTAGCCTCAATTGAAGTTTGGTATCCCTTTCATTGTTGACATATTCTTATTTGGATCATTGATTCATGCTATCTATCTTATCGTCGAATTGCACTCTTGTCGAATCATTGTTACACATTATCTCTCCATTGTTGAGCTATTCTTGTTGAGACCATTATTCCCTGTTGTGCCTTTCTTTGTGAGCTTGTTCTTCCGTTTCTTTGTGTTCTGAACTTCTTGTGTTGATTTACTTGTCGTACTCTTGTGTTATTGTTATTGTTTTTGTTATACTCAGTGTTGTTGAGCCGAGGGCTATGCGTGGTTGTGGTATTGAAACTGTTTTGAGAAAATATTGTGGCATATGGGCACATGTTGTGAAAGTCATTTTATTGTGTTGTTATGTTTTGGCACATGTGGTATTGTTGAGAGGATTATCGGGGTGTTCGCACATGAGTTGTCCGTGTTGTTGTATTATTGATATTGCACATGCGGCATGACAATGCGGGCTATATATGTGGGTTTGCGCATGTGGCGAGACAAGGTGGAAATATTATTGTGCGCATGCGACGAGACAAGGCGGGCTTTTACCTTATTATTGCGCACGTGGCGAGACATGGTGGGCTATATGGGGGAATGATTTTTGATGACTTGTGATGGCCTGGGGTCATTGTTATTGTTGATATTTGAGTAGTAGTGTGCCTACCTTGTGTGAGTTATATCTTGTACATTTTGTGGTGATCGTTTCTTATGTGGCATTCATTGTCTCTACTCTTACTTGTTGACTTGAATTGGAATAGAACACTTGCACAAACATACATGTAATTAATCACCCATATCGGTTTAAGAAGATGAATCCTGATGTTATTGATCATTTACATGTACTTCCGTTTACTTACCTTCTATGTGAGAGTTGTTCTATTGGCATATGAGTTATCCGTGTGGTCATGAATCATTATTATTATTGGCACTTGAGTTGTCCGTGCGGATATTTGATATTGTCACTCTCTTGGTATGTGAGTCGTCCATGCGGTTATGAATTGAAATGTGGGCACAAGATGCCAAGTGATTAGGGTTCACGAATTGGAACCCGTAAAATGTGACTATGAGGTGGGAAATCTTTGAACAAATCTTGTGAGGAAGCAGTTGCTCCTATTGAATTATTACTTGTTCCCTCTACTTGGGTTTACTGGACTTTAACTGTATTCAGCTTACCCCACGGCGTTATTACCTGTTTGTTTCCCTGCTTCTAATTGTTGCTCTTAGTTTCCTATCACAATATTTGGTATTGTTATCATGCTTAGTTTTATTCTGATATTGTTCCTGGTTAGTTTCACATTCATACTTGTACAGGCTATTTGATCTAGTAGGTGTCTTGACTGTCCCTCGTCACTACTTCACCGAGGTTAGTCTTGATACTTACTGGGTACCACTGTGATGTACTCATGCTACGCTTTCTATACATTTTTTTGCAGATCCAGGTACTACGGAGTTGGTTGATCATTAGTTAGTTGTTCGGACTTTGCTGTGGAGAGTCAAGGTATACCTGTCGTAGCGTTCGCAGGCCTCGGAGTCACCTTTTGATATTGTACTTGTACTATTTATTTCTATTCCGAAACAGTTGCACTTAGAGGACTTTCTAGTAAACTCGGTAGAGCTTATGACTTGTACTACCGGTTTTGGGATTTGTAAGCTTTGTATAGAAAAATTTATGTTCATGTTTAATAGTTTTTAGTTGAGTTTGCCATTAATTCAGTAAGTGTTAGGCTTACCTAGTCCCTGTGACTAGGTGCCATCACTACATCCTACGGAGGAAAATTGGGGTCGTGAAAAAAGGCTTCATTTACTTCATCCATAATCATTGCAAATACAAAGCAGATGTGATACTTTACTCCAAAATTTTATTTAATGGCTAAGCCGATAAACCGCCTGATAATCGTTAATCCGATACCAAACTGCTTGATATCTTATTGGTTGGCTAACGGATTACTGTATTTAAACTGATAACCGATAAGCCAAAGCGTTAGCGTAAATATCCGCTCAATCCGCCCGATAAGCACCCCTAGTGGTGGATGAGAAATAGGAATGTGAATGGTTCAGTTCGATTTGTTATTTTATAAAATTTACACTATACTAATTTTTTGGTTATTCTATTTTGTGTAACTAAAATTAAGTTTTTCAGAACTATCTCAATCATCCCGATCTCTCTACGGTATCGGTACGATTTGTTTAATTTTTAAGTTTTTTTAAACGTCATGTAAGAGTCATTAGTAAAAGTTAGAATGCGATAATATACATACTTGCATATGACTTAGACAAAGCTCTCTAAATATTTTTACTGTTTAAAATATGATGAATCAAGAGAATATAAGAAAGACGACTAGAATAGAGATTCATCTCACTATGTAGCATAAAATAAATTAAGCAAATCAAAAGATATATAAGAGCTTGTTTTGGCGAAGCTTTTGGGAGGCCAAAAGTACTCCCCCCCCCCCAAATCCCCCCAAAAAAAGGTACTTTTTAAAAAATTTAAATTGTTTGGCCAAGACGGAGAAGCACTTTTTGCCAGCAGTAGAAGCAGTTTTTCTGCTTTTGAGAAGAAGCAGAAAATTCTAGCTTCTTCCAAGAAACAGAAGCAGAAGCAGAAGCAGAACCAGAAAATTAATTTATCAAGACAAAACTATCCTCACCATAAATTTATATTTTCCAAATTATCCCTTACTAATTTAAGCTTTTCTTTTCATTTTTGTTTCTAGTTTCTACCATTCTTTTAAAATTAGAGATATCATATATATGAAAATATTGTAACTTTTAAAAAAAAAGTGACTTTTTTGTTTTTAATTTTTTCTTTGTGAAATGTCTTGTAACTTGCCAAATTATCAGTTCTTCTTTTTACACACTAAAACAAATTATCTACATCCTTATTTGGATTATCAATTCTCTTCCTAAAACTAATCATTTATAATTTCTTCTGTTATAGGCTATTAATTCTCGAATCTTTAAAATAGTTATCCAATTAAATTTGTAAAAATTACCTACAAATAGGTAATAAATTTATAATTGCATTGCATAATTTATATATTATTAAAAGAAGAAGAAAATGACTCTACATTAAGCAAGTGACAGTCTCACAATAGGTCACTTGGTAATTTTGGACAAAGTTAGTTAGGTTAGATAATAATTAGTTTTTTTTTAATTTAAATCTTTAAAAAAATTAAATTACGCATGATGTGCTGTTAATAATTAGTTACTCTTTTTGAATTTGAATTTAAACATACTTAACTATTTTTTACGAAAATAAAAAATTGGTATATATTTAAAATTATTTCTATTACGCTCAATGCCATCTTTCAAGTTTGACACCCAAACCATCTTGTTACAACTAACATGGCTATACATATTTTCATCCGACTACATTCTTCTGCCGATAAGAAATTCAACTATTATGCTAATGAAGACATTACTGCAGAGATTGAGGAAGGAAAGGAGCCTTCTGGTATTCTTTTAAAATGAGAAATTTTACCTCATATAACAAACTATTACACTATATTTATTATAAACCAAAACAATTTTAAAATATTATTACTCGTAGCTACCTTTTCGATTTTGTAGCAAAATATGAGGGTATTTATTTTATACCCTACCATTGAGGCGTATGTTCTTTCTCTCTCTCTCTTCCTTCTCTCTCTATCACCAAGATTCTCAATTCTCTCTCTTTTCCCTCAAATCTCTCTTCCTTTTCCATCAAGGCAGCCGTCATAGCATCCATTTCTGGTAAGCGATGGTGGACTTTCTAAAGCGAAGAGAATAGATCTCAAGCGAAGAGGGAATAGGTGAATAAATATGGCCATGGCTACGGATTGAGCTTTTAAAAATCTGAAGCAGAGTCGCCGGAGAAGATTTGAGGGCCGAGTTTTTGTTCGTCTCCATTTCTAGTTTTAATATAATATATACGGTATTTTTCTTGGACTGAAAACACCATCTTCAGCGAACTTCTTCTCTTCTTTGCTATTGTGTCACATACAATGATACAAATACATTGTATTTTATACAAATACATTATATTTTTGTATAAATACATTATATTTTTGCATGTGTTTATATATTCTAAAGGTCTATATTTTTTAATACAATCGAATATCATTGTTTTTGTGATTTTTTATTGTTTGAATATAATCGAATTGAATACGGTGAATTGAATACAATGTATAATAGTAAATAATGAATATCGGTAAATTATATACAATGTACATGGTCGAATTGAATAGAACGTTATACACCATATTTCTTTTGTTATTTGAATACAACTGAATTAAATATGGTGAAATTGAATACAATTCAATATTGCGCTTTCCGTTATTAAACACCCGTAATCACTATTTTTAGGCGAACTACCTCATTGTATTTATAAATACATTCGCATGAATACATGGAATAAAGAATTAAACAGCTGTAATCCATGTTTTCAGGCGGATTACCTCACTGTATTTATAAATACAATCGCGCGAATACATGAAATACATAATTAAACAGCTGTAAATCCCTATTTTTAGGCGGATTACCTTACTGTATTTATAAATACAATCGCGTGAATACATGATATGCAACACAGTAGAAACGAATTTGTAGAATTGATTTTGTTGAGTTAAATTAGGAGAGATACACACTAATTGATCCTCTTTCTGTAATTAAACAGCTGGACTCCCTACTTATTAGGTGGGCCGCAACTGTATTCATGAATACAATAGCGCGAATACAGCGAACACAGTCCCCGTAGCAACGAAATATTAGCTATAGGAAGTAAATATATATATGATAGTTATAGAAAGTTAATAGCCACTAAACTATAGTGATTTATGAAAATTCCTCTTAAAAATGCAAGGCAAGTCTTCTACTAATATAGAGGCATTGCGTGATGAATTAGAGATGAAGTTGTTGAGAAATATTATCATGTGTGAGTGACTTTGCTTATTATTTTATGGTGGATTATCAATATATAGTAATTTGTGGAATAGACTTCTAATTCATACTAAATGATGACAATAAGTAATTATACTAGATAATATTATATACTTTGGCATAATTATATATGTTATATTGATTTAAATCTTTAATAGGTATGTTTACTTTATGTTTTAAATTTTAGTAAAATAAAATAAAAAATAATAAAAGTATCTTACAATAAATATTTAAGTTCATTTGTCTCTTTAAAATAATTATAAGACCTTAGTACTATTCTTTTTGGTAATTTGACACTCAAAAGCACTTTTTAAAAAGACTTCCAAACACTATTTGGTTATCAAATGTTGCAAAAAGTACTTTTTAAATGAATTGGCCAAGCACAAATTATTTTTTTTTTCAAAAGTACTTTTGAAAAAAGCAATTCTGGAAAAAGTATTTTTTAAACTAATCAGTTTTTGACAGCTTGGCCAAACGAGCTCTAAATCACATGAGTTGAAAAGACATTAAGTTGGGACTCGAGAATAGATCCTCTTTAGAAGATCCAATATGAGAAATTTAAATTGTGCGAGAAGTAATATCAAATATCGTGTGGCTTGGCCCTCAAGATGCTGTAACTAATTTAGTTTAAATTGAAGTAGCAGAATAGGTTTGGGAGTTGGATTGTGGGTGTTAATTATCTATTCGCTTGTAGCCATTTTCACAATCTCAAGGCCCAAGGAAAAAATTTTAACGCTTTGTTAGTTTTAAACTTAATATATAAAATATATTTTATGAAATATAAATTTATTCGGTACGATTCGGGTTTTTTGTTTTGTTTTTATAAATTAAAAATCTACCCTTGCTATTTGGTACAATTATAGATTTATATAACAACCTACGATTTTATCAAAAGAAACTTAATAGTTGGTTCAGTCGGTTTAGCCAGTTTTCAAGATCCATTGACACCCGTAATCAGAAATTAATAATGAAAGGGTCCACGCTCCAAAAGATAGTAAAAGAATATTACTCCATGTAATATGTAGCATACTTTTCTTTTTAGTTTATCAAAAGAAGCTGATATTTTTCGTATTTAAAAATAATTTAATTTTAAATTTCTCAGTTGTACTCTTGACGAAATGATTTATGATAACATAAATATTTATTGTTTGCTTAAGATCATAGTTTCAGAAAAATTTAAAAAAATATCGTCTCCAGGCAAACAATACCATATAAATTGGGATGGTTGGAGTAAACAAATTGAGAGTACTGGCATTTGTTAGGATATCTATAGCCAGCTTTGCAATTCAATTCTAACTTTAAGCAACTAAATATCAATTATTAAAGTGTTAATTGTCACTCCTCTAAAAATTGATAGAATTTCTATCAATTCTGTATTAATAATCTTTACTATTTATTTGTCTGTTAGTCAACTAATAATTAATTACGGATTATGATTAGCATAATTCTTTTGTAAATCAGATCCCTATTTAATAGCTAAAATACTATTCCTTTTTAATAGCTAAATACGATTTTCTAGCACATAATAAAACTGTTGACCATATGAGATTTGTAATCTAATCACGAAAATACTCTACAAATATACAAAAAAAATCTCTGACTGTTTCTACTATAGTTAATTTATACGATAATGTGAATGTCTAATTGATATTTAATTGATCCATATCTATAAATGGGGCATAATTAGTGATTTGATTTTTCTGCTAAAATTAGTGCATGAGAATCTCTGATTTGCATATATTGTGGTAATTTGATTAAAATATTAAATTGAGTTGAACCAAACAACAGCCTCGCGTAGTCCAAGTGTGATAAGTCTTATTTCAATGTCTGTTCAATCAACTTATTAGTTATAGATTACCATTAGAATAATTCTTTTTCTAAATCAAACTCTTATTTAAATAGGCTAATTATAGGGATATTTAGCAGAAACTTTGATTTACTGACCATATAAGAAATACATGACCAAATCACGATTATACATACATATTAGGAAGAAGAAAATTTGAAGTGTTTACACTATAACAAGTTTAACAGGTAATGTAATTGATCCAAATTTGGGACATCCATAAAAAAGGACGTAATCAGTGCAGATTACGTATTGATTGAACTGCACAAAAAGCACTATATATGCACATCTTTGCTCAATGTGATAATCACCTCAAAACCATGGATTTTAGATTTGTTTTCACCTTGGTTTGCATTCTCATCCTTCATTCATCAGCAACAATTGCTGGACATTTCACAAATCAAAATGATTTAGAAACTTACATTGTGCATCTTGAGTTTCCTGATGATCTAGTTTTCTCTGATTCAAGAGATTTAAATCTCTGGCATCAGTCATTTTTGCCTACAACTTCAACAAATTCTGAGCGCTCGTCGCGCATTATATATTCTTATCGTCATGTGTTTAACGGTTTTGCTGCTATGTTGTCATCTGAGGAAGTGAAGATGATGGAAAAGAAACCAGGTTTTATATCTGCGCGTCCCCAAAGGGTACTGCAGATGCATACCACACACAGTCCAGATTTCCTTGGCCTGCACCAGAATGTTGGCTTTTGGAATGCCTCGAATTCTGGTAAAGGTGTGATTATTGGTTTATTAGATTCTGGTATAGCTCCACGACACCCTTCGTTCAATGACTACGGAATGCCTTCTCCCCCTGCCAAATGGAAAGGCAAATGTGAGTTCAATCTCACAGTCTGTAACAACAAGCTTATTGGAGCACGAAATTTTGCACGATCAATCAATCTGTCACCTTTCGACGAGGAGGGACACGGGACACATACTTCAAGCACAGCCGCTGGAAATTTTGTGGAGGGTGCCAATTTGTTTGGTAATGCTAATGGCACTGCTTCTGGCATTGCGCCCCGTGCTCATGTGGCTATGTACAAAGTCTGTACCAGCGATGGATGTCAAGAATCTGATATCGTAGCGGGTATTGACGCTGCCATTGGAGACGGTGTGGAAGTGCTTTCCATTTCCCTTGGTGCAGCACCTGTACCTTTTTATGAAGATAACATAGCAATAGGAACGTATAGTGCGATTGAGAAGGGGATTTTTGTAAGTTGCTCGGCAGGAAATAGCGGACCATTTAATGCTACTGTATCAAATGGAGCCCCCTGGTTGCTAACTGTTGGTGCTAGCACAACAGATAGAAAGGTAAGTGCAGTAGCAGTTTTGGGCAATGGACTACAATATGAGGGTGAATCAGTCTTTCAACCAAGAAACTTCTCACGAAAATTATTGCCGCTCATAGATGGCGGTAGTTGTGAATTATTGGCCCCAATTGATGTCAAGGGTAAAATAGTGTTGTGTGATACCAGCGGACTCATGTATTCTAGAGTTCAAAAAGGAGAACAAGTGAAAAAGGCCGGTGGTGCTGCCATGATTCTGATGAACCAAAAAGCTCGTGGCGATACAATATTTGCAGATGTTCATGTCCTTCCTGCAACGCTTATTAGTTACGATGATGGACAAAAGATCTTAAACTATACAAAATCAACATTAGCACCAGTTGCAACTATCTCATTCAAGGGAACGAGAATTGGAGACAAGAACGCGCCAACAGTTGCTTTCTTCTCTTCTAGGGGACCATCTTTGGTAAGTCAGGGCATATTAAAGCCCGATATTATTGGCCCTGGACTGAATATTCTTGCAGCGTGGCCAACTTCTGTAGGGGAGAACACATCTTCTAAATCGACATTTAACATCATTTCTGGAACGTCAATGTCTTGCCCTCACCTTGCTGGAGTAGCAGCATTGTTAAAGAGTGCACATCCGGATTTGTCTCCAGCTGCAATTAAGTCTGCAATCATGACCACTGCTGATTTCGCCAATCTTGCAAATAATCCAATTCCAGATGAGACACTTAACCCTGCTGATTTATTCTCAATTGGATCAGGGCACGTGAACCCAGCAAAGGCAAATGATCCTGGACTTGTTTATGACATCAAGCCTGAAGATTATGTGCCTTACTTATGTGGCTTAAACTACACCGATGACCAAGTTAGTGCTATTGTGAGACGGAATGTGCGTTGCACATCAAGCATAGCTGAAGCAGAGTTGAACTATCCTTCATTTGCCATTAATCTTGGATCAACTGCTCAAACGTATACGAGGACTGTGACTAACGTTGGTGAGGCAAATTCGACTTACACAGTTGAAGTATTTGGAGTTAAAGGTGTCAAGTTGAGTATTAAGCCTAACACCTTGAAATTCTCAGCTTTGAACCAGAAGTTGTCCTATAAAGTTACGTTTAAGCGTTCAGCTTCTGCAGATTCTTCCCAAGGATACATAAAATGGTCTTCAACAAAGTACTCAGTTAGGAGCCCAATAGCAGTTTTCAGATTAGAGTAGTATATCAGTGGTGAATTCCCCATCGTTTTCTACATAAATTCTTGGAAATTATGTGGATTTTTTCTTCTTCTTTTGGGAGATTAGAAGGGGGAAATGGAGTTATTACAATGATTGTTATAAATTATTCAATAGAATGAGTTTATTTCGTTGATATGATTATAACTTGCAGAAGTCATGAGTAATGACGCTCATTTTATTCTAATCTGCTGGCAACTCCTCTATTCTTATATTATTAAGATTCAGCCTTTTCCTAATCCTTATTTAAACAGCAATTACTTACTTTTAATTTTCAAAAGCCAAAAAGTATGTAGTAAATTGACACATACTCTCTTTTTGCCTTGTCAAATAGAGCACTAGTTTTAAAAAGAGAGATTTGCACAAAAGTACGGCCAACACATTATATTGCAACTAGGTAGCCATATTTCAAGTTAGCACGCATACATCTAGTATAATATTCCCTGCCTTTACTGCTCTGTACACCTAATATACAACATTATACACTTATTATAATGTCGTATAGCGTAGCAAGACACCCCCACAGAATTTCAGAGCTATTCTTCAAAAGCTCTCCCCTATTTGCAACCCAAAGCCCAAATTTGAATTCCTTCAAATAGTAAAACCCAACAATTTTAAAAAATTAAAGTTAACGACGATATTACGGAGAAAATAAAGAAGCATTTCATAGTAAAATGATCTGATTTTTTCCTAAGCAAAAACTGGTTTAGAATGGTGTTAGATCGCATTGACAGTGCAAAACCCCACTGGTGCTTTGTTCTATAGAGAGGATAATGTTGGGCTCGGCCTTTATGGTTAGGTTGAGTTTACAGATAGACTTTGGGTTTCACCCCATTCAGGAAATAGTAGTTTGCTTTGGCACTGCATATCAACTCAGTCTACTAATTGGCTAAAATTAACTCCAAATTAACTCTTTTTTGGCATTAATTAATCAAATTTATATCACAATAATAATATGTGTATCATAATCTTAATTTTTTCTTTTGTGTATATTAAAATTTTGTTTTCCTTCTTTGTATATTTAAAATATAAAGTTATAAATATAATTGTCTATCATTTATTGTTGTGTTTATATCTAAGTGTATAACATAAAAATAATTGTGTGTTTGTATATCATTATGTACAACACATCAAATAATGTGTATATCAAAATATATATATCTCAACTTTATTTTTCATCTTTGTATATATTAAAATGTATATCAAAATTTTCTTTTTCTTTTTTGTATATCTCAGTGTACAATATATAATTTTTTGTGAATATACACAAATATATATATATATATATATATATATATATGCTAAAGATATATTGATATACAA
>MCJB01038790.1:41528-76743 GCA_002018475.1 Nicotiana obtusifolia
CCCCCCCAAACCCCCCGCTAACATCTCATTGATACGTTTTCACAAATATCTGGAGTCCTGCTATGAGACAAAGGTATCCACAGATCAGCTACACATACATCTATTAGTTAATTATTTTTATCAAGAGGTATCAAAATTTAAAAAATAAATAATTGAAGAGGTCAAGAGAATTCAACACATTAAATATATATATATAAATAAAATTTTCATCTTTCTAAACAATGTAATTTTTCAAAAAAGGAGTGTCAATTAACGCCCTTAGAATAATGTGACTCCGCCACTCTATATATATATATATAAAGTTAGGGCTTTGGATGAGAGACGTGGCATATCTCATAAGCCAGCAATTCTATTTATCTATTTTCTTAATTTTTTGTCTTTTTTCCTCTTGTAGAAGTGCTCTAAATAAATAAATAAATCCACCAGTCGCCACTACTATAACCACATATTACGCATATTCAGATTCTCCGCATCAGTGGTAAATGCTCATTTTCAATAAACATCCCATCCATTAATTACACCTCTTTTTATTCCCACCAGAGGTAAATATCTTTTCATAATAACACCTCTCATCGGTAAATCTCCTCCTTTTTTTCTTCTTCCTCCAAATCCACAAGTTTGCTTCGATGGACAATCGGTTTGTCTGTTTTTCCCTCTTATGCAGGGGTTACATATGATGATCGGCCTTTGAAGAATTTTGCCAGCGAAAGGAAGATTATATTGTCTGTATTCATTATTTATCCCAAACAGTGCTGAGGTAAATACTCTTTTCCTTTTTTTTTTTTGTCGTAACTTATAAATATTTTGTAACCATTGCAGTATTTTATATTGTTCTACACGTCCAGTCCTTTTTTTTCTATTACCAACTAATTACAACCTTATTGATATTTTAAAAATATTTTATTTTGTAAATGTCCATCATCTTTGGTTAAGAAAACTTAATAACAAGGTCTTAATGCAATTGATCTGAGACCTAAATTTTAGAATGCCCGCAAGCCAATATATCGTCACGTTATTCAGTTATTGTTTTTTTAATTCTGTAATAATAATCTTTTCAGTAGTTAGTAATTTGATTTTGTGCGAAATTTTCACATCGTAAGGTTCATCAAGTTGCTAAAAGATTAAAGGGTTCATGGAATATTGATAAGTGGAGTCTTACGTTTACGCTTAATGGTACATGCAATTGTTCTATTTAATCATTCAATTTGGTATTTTAACTCTCTTTACTTTCATCATTTTATATATCTGCAATTTATTTTTAATTTTGATCTCAGGGGATTTTCTATTTGGCTAAGCATGGAAAACATTCTCTAAAATCTTTATAATAATTGACAATAGCTCTAATTTGCACTAGCAACGCCAGAAACAAGGGGAATAAGATTTTATGGGTATGCCCGAGTACACTGAACAAGTATGTGTCTTTAAAATTTAATTGGTGTTTCAGAAATTTTTATTCACGAAGTTTTATTTGAATTTTTTGTTGAATTCTATTGGTGCTCCAACTGTAAAGTTCTCTAATCAACTTTCTTGAAATTGTTGGGAGTTTTGTCGCAGGATCTGGGGTGTTATTTTCTCAAATGGTTGAATCAACATGATGAATTGTTCTTGAAAAATATAGTTTCAAGGACCAAGAAATGAGAAAAAATGTAGAGTTCCATTGTAGAAGATAACGTTACTGTTTCCTAAGTCAGTTGGTTAGATAAGATATGTATGCCTAAGAAATTGAATTCATCCTCATTGGTATGACTTAATTGTCATCTGCTTATTTTCAGACTTACTTTTTACTTTTGTAAGTAACACAAATTGATTTTTTTCGTTTGTACATGTGTAGGTTAGGAGTGTCACGCCCATTTTACCCCGAAAGATATATATGTTATGGATTATGAGTTAAAGGATTTTTTCAATTAAAATGATAAATTTGAGCAAGGATTATTTTATTTACAGAATCGTCACTTGAAATTGATTTTTTGGTATTTCAAGTCACATTTTATTTGAATGCTTAGTCAAAGGAAGGTTTTACTCTATTTTTACTGGTCCGCGAAAATAGGAGACCGAGTAAGAAATTTTGTTGACCGAGGAGAAGGTGTGAGACATTCCCCAAATCCCGTGGTTCAGCACGATTGCTTTATTGATTACAACTTGACTTGGATTAATTTTAGACAAACTGTATTTTTATTTGATTTTCATGTTTTGCCTATATGTGCTTTTATTACTTGATTGTTAAGATTATTAAAGGACGTTTTGAATAATAAGATGTCGTAACACACTAGCAAGCCAATGCGTGATCGAGACTAAATTTATTAATTTTGTCATAACAACGTTACGCAAGCGAATCCATAGTCATGACAAAGGATTACTAGCACGTTATTATTTTTGGGTAAATTATTACATTAAAATTAAGGAGCAATTAAAGTTATTGGAAAGGATATAATTATTTAGAAGATTAACGAATGAATATTAAAAGTGACGCTAACCAAGCGAATTCGTAATTGAAAAATCAAAGCGTGCCTAATAGTGGCCTAACGTTTTACTACTCATTTTCCTATACTAATTTGAGGTTGTTGTAAGATCATCAATTTATGGATAAAAAACTATGGAAGAAGTGTAACATTTAACTATTATTCACATGTTACTAATTATAACCTGACATTCTATCTTGTGGGATCAACGTAAAGTTATTTAGCTAAAAGCCTTTTCTATTGTTATTATAGAATTAATAACTATGGAATAAAATAAAGAAAATTAGCCAGCTCATTATTGGGCCTGGCAGATCTAAAATAGCGGTCCAATGGTAGCAACCCATGAGTTATCAAGCTCTAATTACACCCTAGGACCCACTAAAAATGAAAGCAACAAAACTTAATCTTCTTAATCCACCTTATCTTGTCCAAATTGGGGTCACTCTGAAGAAACAAAATAATATCATAGTGCACTGATTCATCACTAAACTAACAAGAACACAACAATAAATTATTCATAGAAAATAAATCTTCCTAATTAATCACTTATTAGTACTACGGTTCAAATGGTTTATCTAATGGACAATAGTTTAACATATATCACTATTCCTATTTTTAGCTTTTATTAAACAAAACAACTAACAGATTACTTAAGTCTCATGCTCATGAAACAAAAAAGTTAAAATAATAGATTCAAGCTACACGACATCAACTAAACTAACCAAAACAGTGGGTCATTTTCACGAAGAAAGACGAGCCAAAATAAAAACAATAGAGACAAATCTTCCAAATAACTTCAATGGAATCAAATAATTAGGAGAATAAGAATAAAGAAATGGACCTTTATTATAGAGTAAGACGCTCTTGAACTTGAATAATACAAAGAAACTCCGATCAACTTCTGACCTTGGACCCGGACAGTAACCTCGACGTCGAAAACCCAACGGCTAGAGCCGTTTTGGAGCTGTTGTTTTGTGCGAAAAGCTACTGTTTTCACTAGGTTTCGGGGGCTGTTTTCGGACTATTTTTGCTGGTGGTTTGGGGTTGTTTTAAGGTGGAAAAAGAGCTGGTTTTGTACGTAGGAAAGTTTGAGGTCGTTTTTGGAGGAAGAAGACAAAAAGCAGCTGCTGCGTTTTTTGTCGCATGAAGTAGCTGTGTTGTTACTACTTCTTTGGACTATTTTGGAGCTGCGTTGGTGGTGGATTTGAGCTGGGTTTAGGGCCTATTTTCATGGATTTTCGTGGCTGGTTTTGAGCATGTTTTGCTGGAAGTTTTAGCTAGTTCTCATGGTGTTTTGTGGTGGTGTTAATGGGAGGAGGTTGCTGCGTTTTGGGTGGAAACGAAAATGGGTTTTCCTGAAGGAAGTAGAAGATGGTTCCCGTCCTATTTTTGCTGCTGCTAGCTAATTAAAGAGAGCCCACTTTTCTTAGCTTCTCTTTCCTTTTAGTTTGCTAAGGTTTCTATCTCTTTCCTTTAGCTTTTCTTTTATCATCTCCTTCCTTCTTCCTTATGTGTATGTACATATAATAAGAAAAGATGAGAGGAAGAGTGTTTGGAGAATGAATGATGGGACAATGGAATAGTGTAAGGGGGTGAGATGATGGGACAAGGAAATAGTATAAGGAGTGGGATGGACAAAGAAAATAGTATAGGGAAAGTGAAAACCAATTTAATTAGATTAGATTTGGTCTGTATTTAAAATAAAGTATTGCGATCACTATGTAGTATATTGATGTATTTTCTAGTAAAGTCTAGTGAAAAAAATATAAGAGCTAAATATCAAGATTAAACCTTAAAAAAATTATAGAAAACTTTAGTGTGGTAAAAATTAGGTGCTCACAAGGAGAAGTTTTTGTTAGACTATTTTATTACTTTTCTTTATTAAAATAGTAGTACTTGAACCATTACAAAATGATGTACACAAATAAAATGGAAAGTCTTATTATATTCTCAATCAATTAAACTTGAGCCCGTTTAGATTAGCCGATAAACTTGAAGTGTTGAAAAGTATTTTTAAGTTGCTGAAACTAATTTTAAAGTAAGTGTTTACGTATTTGGATAGATATGCTGAAACTGATAATAAGCAGTTGATGTGTTTGATAGAAAAGTACTGATAAGTTATTCTTTCATTAAAATGACTAGAATGTCCTTTAAAAACTTTATAAAAGATTATAAATTAAAAAGTTTATTTGTAAAGAAAAGGATGAACAAAGAATATGGAATGAAGAGAATGTTAGGGAATTTATTTTGCGAAAAATATTTTGTGAATTAAAAAATATTATTAAGGATAAATTAGTAAAAGTCTTGGTCAAATAAAAAGTACTAATAATCACGTGAACGCGGGCAAATTCACTAATTTAAAATAGATTGAGGAATGCATGAAATAGAATTAGTCACATATTCAAAGTAAATTAAAGAAGGTATTTTTACTTTATTAATCATACTTGAAAGCGTAGGTAAAATAAATGGTATTCAACAATCTACAAACGTACTCTCATATTGTTTCCTTCTTAATTACTTCCACCCTATATATTATTGGAAAAATTAATATTTAATTTGTAAATTGATCTTGGTTGCCAACCGTTTGGAATGACATTTGGAGCAATGACACTCTGCTTTGTTTCTGAAGTAAGTCTAACAGAAAAGGAGGTTTCTGTATATCTGGTTGTACGCCAACACTCCAAGTTGCTCCAATCATTCGCTGCCTTGGTACCCAACTCGAACTGCTTGTTTGAATTTCAACTAAAGAAAGGTTACCATCTCCATCTACCGGTTCAGATGTAATTGCGAAGAAATTAGGATTGGAGTCTTTGTCCACCTTAATTAAGATATTTGTGTTGTAATTACATGCTACCTTGTAAGGTCCAATAAAAATAAAAATAAAAATTAGTGCATTAGCGGTGTTCCTCAAAAGGAAAATAAGGAAAAAAAAATCAATTTATTGCTTCCTATATAAAACCTTTGTATAAGATGGAACAAAGGAAGTAACTTTCGGTTTTGTAAAACAACTCACCTTTGATAAAAAATTGATATTCTTTCTGCATTATATAGTTGTGAATCTTCACCTGTCTTTGCCAATTTTCCAAACACAATTCCACTTATATATATATATATATATATATATATATAAAAAAAAAAACTTAAATTGGGTAAAAAGTAAATTTAAAGTATACAAATTTTAAATCCCATTATAAGAGAAAATATAGGAACAAATTTCAAATGTAACATTATACGCGCGCACACACACCTGATAGCATGCATCACATGCAAAGCCTTGCTTAAAAAGAGCTTGATTTCCCACCGTGATCATTGCATTATAGGGAGCTTGCTACATCGTTTTTGAGCCCACATGCTCCGCCTAGAATAGAATAGTAAAAACAATATATGTTTTTCAATCATTTACGCCTAGAATCATTAATAAAGTATGTAAAAATCAAGACTATATGGATCAAGCTATTCATATATTTTTCTTTTATTATGTAGAGGAAGGGAAAATAAAATTGATAAGGGGATTACAAGATGCAAATCAAACCTCACCAGCAAAGTAAAATTCAGATAGCCAATAACTGAACTAACTATTATTTACCTTTATAATTGTATTTGAAATCTAAAGCAGGTTTAGTTTAATTTGAATCAAGTAGGCGTACTACATAAGTCTTATGAAAAAAAAGAGTAAAAATAAATGACATTTCAAGATATTACCACTCCCAGGACTAGTAGGATTTTCATAAAAAATTATAACAGCTTGTGAATAACCGCTTGGTTGGCAAGAGGAAAATCTAACCAAATACGAGTAAAAAGCTACAAAAATCAAAAGAAAAAGATACTGAGCAAAATTTGCAGCCATGACGTAATACTTATCTTTGATTAACTAAGTGATGCTCTAATATTTTTGCAATTACTTATGCAATGCCTTGTTAATTAGTACTATTTATAGTAAAAAGGGAATATTAGTTAGTTGAGAATATTAATTATGTTTAACGAACCATTTTCCCAAAGTTGAGGATATCAATTACGAATAATGAACAATTTTGCCAATTGAAGGTAAGAATTTTATTGCCTCATTATTTAGTTTGCAGATTTATAATGCAGGACTATAAAGCATGGTGATTGAAAGATTACTACATCTCATGATCATGATTCCCATCATCTCTTTAATTCTTTTATTTCTTTTTGTTATATGCCAACTAAACACTATATGATTCAAGATCTCTTCAACACAAAACAAGAGGCATGTAGTAAACATATCAAAATGCATAACAACTAACCATAAGTTGAGAAGAGCAGAAGAAAAAGATATTGATTAATAAATACTTGGCTTAATTTTTTCAAATGATTAAACTTTTTTCATAAGAAATTTCTGAAGTGCTAAACCTCTTTCTTTTCTTTAATAACAAGCATTGCTATCTTTATATAACAAATGTGTTTATGTGTTATGAGCATGTAATTTGACAGAGTTCCTACGAGAAAATGATACACTCAAAATTAGTATAGAACACATACAATACGAAATATTATACAATGCAAGTTTGAAAAATCATTCACAAATCCATAAATTATTTGAAACTCAATTGATCCGATCTCAATTGTAACTTTAAAATCATGTACATGCTTGTCCCCATATATACATGACTCTCCAATAACGTATTAGAAATTTTTCTCGCAATCTTCTAATCGATTGATATGTTAAATTTAGTCAAAATGAGCATTTAGTGGGTAACACGTCTTCGCTTATCTCAAGTCCTTAGTTAGGCTACGTCACAAACCTTTTAACAAGTTTCAATTTACACAATTAGGGTTCGTTTGGTTGGTGTATAGAAAGAACTAATTTCAATACAATCTCTCGGATAAGATAATATAGTGTTTGCTTACTGTATATGAATAATTAATCCCAAACATAAAGTTTTCCATATAGTATTTGGTTAATAGTACTAAATATCCATCAGTATTTTAATAGGGGTGTTTTTTTAGTGAGGCGTAAGCCCCAAAGACTTTTTCAAATTAAAATAAAATTTATTGAATAAGTCTTTCATATAATACCCAAATTCTCAAAAGTTAGCTTGGTAATTACTCAAAAGTTTTAAAAAGGAACAGAAATGTATTAAATTTCAAAGTCAAGACTTTTTTTATTGATTGAAGCCTTGATTCATGGTCTTTCCCAATTCTTTATCTTGTTAGCCAGTCTGTTAATATCTCCCAAAAGCAACGAATATTCAATTTTTTTTTTACGAAACAAAGAGAACTACATTCTCCTCCATAGCAGCAAGTTCAAAGTTCAAATTGCAGGCTAATCATCCTTTTTGTTCCTCTAGATAGAAAACTCTATTCTTTTCGACTCAAGTTCCTTGTGCTTCTAAGTAGCCTATAATAGATTGTTTTGACTAGTTTTTTGTGGGGCATGCGCGCGCGCGCGCGCACACACACACACATATATATATATATATATATATATATATATATATATATTTATAATTTTCTTCAATTTTTATGCAATTTTACCTGTTTATACATATTTACTGTAATTATATTATTTTATAAAATATTAAAAATTAAATTCTTATGGGGCTTACGCCCCGTGCCTCGAGGTTTACGTCTCGCTGAAGCATATGTAAAACGCCTCGCCTTTTAAAATACTGATATCCATATTAAATTATGCAGGAATCGAGAATGTGGAATAAGAATACATGTATCAGCAATACAAAAATTTAACTATTTGAAGACAACAGTGTTACACCTTGTGTGTTCGTGCGTTGTCGTATCGTAAGGTTGCTAACATGGTAAGAAGGTATTTTTTTTTTGAGGTATTTAAATAGGATGATAGTCATACGTTAAGTTTTGAAGTCAAATGAGTTCTGACACGGAAGTTGAAAAAGTTTGTCGCAAGTTACGCTTGTAAATTTCACTGAAATTTGGGTCAAATGTGAAAGAGCTTTTCTCTCAATATACTTGGAGTTATGGGGTGATCCACCTATCAAATCGAAGATCTACGAGTCTAGTTTCCAGCGCATTTAACCGTTTGTCGATACGACATCCGAGTAGAGAGAAAATCGCATTTCCGTACAAGGGTGCAAACTGCCACAGAACAGTGGGCCCCACTTAAATGATATAAATAGAGGCCTCCAACGTTTTTGGCCCTCATTTTCATCAAGACTAAACCCTAGATCAGCCCTTATACTCTCCCAAATTATTCTCCATCAATCACAATCAATTTCAAAGGCAAATCAAGTGATTACAACATAAGGAATCACATGACAATCATAATATCGTAGACTTCTCGTTGTTTTGATTTTCGGAAGAAAGCTTTATCTTGAAATAACTCAAGTTGTAGAGTATTATTCAACTTTTAAGGTATGATTTAACCTTCTCTTCATCTCTTTGAGCCTTACAAGTAATTAAACCTAGAAATTGGGTAGAAACCCCCATAGAATGAGCTTTTGCGATTCTTATGAACTCTTATGGACTTGGCTTTCTTGTTGGGCTGTTTTATGTAGTTTTAACATGTTTCTTGGAGTTATGGTGGTATGGGTAGGATTGCACTGATGAGGGGAAGTAGGAAAGTAAAAATTTTGTAGTGCTTTGCGGGAAAATTGAGCTACAAAAGAGCCTACGAACTTATGCCCGCGAGTTGCTTGCTTAAATGTCTAAGTGAAGACTCTCATGAGCTATGAGTTTGATTTGATCTCGAATAGTTCATTTTGTGTAGGTAGCCATTCATAAGGTATTCAAGGACCCGGAAGACGCGTATAGCTCTATCAACGAGGTATGTAGGGTCTTTCTTTATATCTTTCGGCATGACTAGAACTCGAATGAACGTTTATTGGATTGTTTCATCAAATTCGAACTGCTCCACTCCAAATTGATAAATATGATCAAATCTACACTTTTCACATGAATGACTCATATCGAAGAAGATTTAAGTATTCTCATCCTTCCTTGTTCATCACTCAAAGAGAACTAAAATTCTTTTGTTCGTTCTTTTTCCGACGTCCAAATTGATCATGGTTATTGATAGCTTGAACATGATGTCTACTTCAAATAAATCCGTACTACGTAACTTCCATGTTTCTTGTGCCGGTTGTCTCATGGTTGGAAACTAAAGGACGTAGGGACAATAAAGATTGTCGAAGGATAACGACAATAGGTCACTTCGACTCTTGTCATGATATCTCTTCTGAGGTCGGTCTTGCATTGCACTTATGTATATATATATATGTGTGTTTATTTTCATTACCGAGCCGCGCTATAGTCGGTCGGGTAGGCACTTATATGTGCACCTAGACATGTTTCTTCTTTACCGAGCCGTGTTGTAGGCGGTCGGGTAGGTACGTAGCTGTGCATTGCCACTGATCAGTTGGGCAGAGATGATGTTGTGATGATGAGCTCACCCCACAGAGGGATTTATTATTATTGTTATATGATATGATATATATACCTCCACAGTGAGGAATGATTTTACGAGCACGCATTTACATTTATGTTGTGGATATGGTCGCCCTCAGTGGCTTTGAACAGAGTTTCAGGTTATTTCTAAATCTCTTCTCATATTATTTACCTTATTTGTGTTTTCCCTTGCCGCCCTACATATTCAGTACATATTTTGTACTGACGCCTTTTGTGTGCTGTGTTCATGCCCACAGGAGCTGATAGACAGGCCGGCGTGCCTCCGCAGTAGGACACTGAGATCAGTGGTTGAGTGTCGCACTCCACTTCTTTGGAGTTGCTGGTTGTGAGTCTATAGGTACAGATGTATATGTATATGTATTGTTTTGGGGTATGTCGGGGCCCTATCCCGACTTGTTGATATTGTGTTGCTCTTTTAGAGGCTTGCAGACCAATTGTCGGTGTATATATGTTTTGCATGGCCTTGTCGGCCCCCTGTACAGTTGGCATGACTATATAGTCTTGTTGGCCTTAGCTATATATGTATATATATATATATATAGAGGTTGTTGTTGGGTTCTTCTGTGTGTAGGATTATACATTTGGTTCTTGTTAGTGTCATATTGCAGCCTTGTCGGTCTATTATTCATATTGCATGTCACAGATGCTATGGTTGGTTCGCTCGGGCCTTCGGGTGCCGAGTGCCGGCCACACTCCCCAAAGTTGGGGTGTGACAATATTATATGGTTTTTTATAATGTGTAGTTACATATTATTCTTTAGTTTTTACTTTATTGCTCAAAAATATGTTTTAATAATCTTATATGGTGTTTTTTGATAAAAAATTGTACTAAAATGACTCGTGGTTTTCTTAAAATTTTGTACTAAATGGCTCATGGATTTTTAAATATTTTGTAGTAAATAACTTGAGATCAAAGGGGGATCCATAATTAAAATTCTATGGGTTCAAGCTTTAAGATTTTAGCATTCAATTCATTCACTTGTGTGATTACACTAGATTTTTGTTGTTTGTTTTATTGAACTCATTATGTTTTAAAAGTTATAGAATTTATTACAATTTTAGTGAATTTTCACACATAAATTATGCTTAACGTTTTGCTAGATACACGCGTAACGCACGTGGCGAGAGACTATTACCTTTAATAAGTGCAAAGATAACAGCATACCATGACAAATCCAAAAAACTCTCTTCTGCTTTTGGTTATCTCAAAATATTGGATTTTGATGAGAAGGTAAAGATTTCATCAAGGAGTACCAAGAAAGTACTGGAATGATTGATATGAAGAGAGTTCTTCTCCTCTCTATATGTTGAAGGAGTACATGAGATCAATCGGTGAAGCAAATTCAGTTACAACCTTGTTCTCACACCAAAAGGAAAGATTTTTTAAGACATCTACAGATGACATGTGCTCTGCTAAGAAATCAGAATACGAAACTCTTACTAACCAAAACAATCATCTTCTACTGCAATAGCACTGGATAGATGTTTATAGCTCTAGGCAGTGGAGATTACTTCTTTCAAGATCTTAAAACGGAAGACAGGAGATCAAAATCCAATGGTCAGCATCTAAACCTCATTTCTGGAACTCAAATTGTTGCTTGAACAGTGGCAGCAAGATGTTAATGTTAATGATGAATGTTCTAATCCAAAGATAGCTTCTAGCCAAAAGCTTTGTAAACTTGGTTGGAAGAGGACAAGGCTTGCATTAATGGCCATCAAAGTGTCAGACTTTCTCCCTGTTTCTGCCAAAAATGCAAATACCTTCGAGAGAAAATATTCACAAAGCATCCACATGAACACGACAAGTACAATTAAACAACTGTATTAAGGGATGTCACTTTTCAATCATTTTCCAGGAAAAAAGAGACAATATCAATTATGCACGCATGACGCATCACTTTTGCTCCTGTTCTTTAAGTCTCAGAATTTGAAAGGACTGCTCTTGTTTCAATGCTGAAAGTGGTACTAATGAACAGGAGTCTGGATAACAAGGCAAAAGGTTTTATAATAAGCATAGAAAACTCTAGCTCTTTGTTTGTTCATTTATTACTCCCTTTGTTTGTTTGCGGTGAATACAAGCAAACTCTTGCTTCCAGTCCCTGTCTTTAAGAGTCAAATAGAAATGGTTCACTTGTCCCACCCTCCCCTTTCCCAGCACGGCAAAAGGGCCAAGGGGTTGGCTCTTAAGAAGTTGGAGGGCAGTTTTGTTGTTGACAATAACAAACTTGAGGTATATGGACAAGAAATAAGACAATCTAATCCGGACAGTGATGTTGTTGTGATCAATTTATCAAAGGATGCTCTTGAAGAAGGAAAAAGAAAATTCTTAAGGATGTACATATGCTTCAATACATTGAAAAATGGTGGAAAAGTGGCTTGAGACCACTGATTGGGCTGCATGGTACCTTTCTTAAGGGTAGATTTAAGGGTCAGTTGTTAGTGAGGAAGTTGTTGTGGTGGTGTGCTTGGAGCACTTATGAAGAAAATTTCAAAGATCAACTAAATAAGATGGGCGAGCTATGTGAAGATGATGGTGCTTCTGCTGCCAAAGATCTCCTGCATTATCCTCCCCAGTCATGATGTAGAGCATATTTTGATACTCAGTGTAAAAACACAACGGTCGATAATAACTTCACCGAGTCGTTTAATGCATGGATTCTTGAAGCTAGACATATGTCAATTATCATGATGCTCCAGGAGATTAGGATAAAGGTTATGAATCTGTTGGCTATCAATGAAGATAAAATCAGATAATGACTAGTTATTATGAAATGTTCTGCTTCTGTTTTACATACCGTCCATTTCCTTATATTTTCTTTTGACTCCTTGTATCTATTTTGTCGGAAAATGGAATGGTGACTTTAGTCCAAGTGCTTTGATGCTTTACAATGACTATAGGGCAATAGCTCATTATTGCAAGGTTGAATTTAATGGTGACTTGGATATGAAATCACAGAAGGTAATGATAGACATACTGTGGATCTTGAACATAAAAAATGCACTTGTAGATTATGGCAACTTTCTGGTATCCCTTGCCCCCATGCTATCAAAGCTATAATATATGATAGGGTATGACATATTTTAATTTAGTTTTCTTTTTTAACCTCATATTTTTCAAGTTATCTAATTAGTGTTATTTATTATCACCCTAAGACACAAATCCATTGGTACTATAGGAAAGAAGCATATTCTTTGACTTACAAGCACAAGTTTAAACCAGTTAGGGGTATAAAATTCGGGAAAATTGATCCTAGCCAAGCAATGGAACCACCAGAAATTGCCAAGACTGTGGGCAGACCCAAAGTAAAGAGAAAGAGAGAACCTGATGAAGCAAGGAAGAGGAAGGGGGAGTGGAGTTATTCAAGGAAAGGAACTGTGATGACATGCAGCAAATGTGGTGGAGAGAACCACAATTCTAGGACTTGTTTCAAGGTAAAACAAACTTATAATGGAATTTTAAAGTATGACAAATTCTTATTAACTCATTCTTTAGATGGTAGAGCAAAGATGGCGGAAAGAGTACAATATCAAGTAATAAGAAGCAAAAGGATAGTACAATATTGACCCTTAGTACTAAAGATGATTGGTTGGACTTTGAATCTAAAACTGAAGCGCAAACACAACAATCTGATTACTCTTCTCAAATCGCAACACAACAATCACAAGCCTATGGTCCAGATGGCGGCGATGAGGAAGATCCACCGTTGAGGCCATAAATCATCTCTGAGTCACAATCAATACTTAAGGAAAGAAGGCTGAAAGCAAGACTACCAATTGGGACTAGAAGGATTCAATTTACTGGGGGTGCAGATGGAGTGTTTATGCCAACCAACTTGCCTTACTCACCAACTAAGGCAACTTGGAAGGGAAAGCTGCACTTACACTTAGCCAGCTTCAAACTGAAGTAAGAAAAAAGAAAAAGAAGATGATGCCAAATGGGAAAGGAGTCCCTGTACCAAATTTTGAAAATTAGCATAATTTGGTGGTATTTGACTAGTTATTTTTGTGAAAAACTTAATTAACTTACTTTATGGATGACTATTATGCACAAAACTGTTGGTTTTTGGTGATTCACAATCACATTTGACATGCCGATGGTTGATATGTTTAACTTATGAATTTTATCTTGGTTTAACTGATATGAATGTTATCATGATTTAGTGGATATGAATGTCCTTTTGGATGATGAATGCGAAAGTTGTTTGTATATGAATATTATTTGGGACCCCCGTGAATTGGTCCAGTGGAAAGAGCCTTGATGTGTATTAACTAGGAATATTTATAGGGATTAACTATACGTCCCTGTTTAACTTTTCCTATATGTTTTGTGGTTATTCGGTGTGGCTATGTACATATGTGGGGATGCTATGTTCCTTTTACTTTGAGCTTCTCTTGATATGGGGAGAGTTAGTAGATTTATTAGTAGTTACTCTCAAGAGAAAAAACGAAGAGACAAAATTCCTATTTTAGAGGCCAAACTCCTGTTCTTTAAGTAGAAAATAAAAGAGAACTTCCTGTCCACATTTGTTTACTCAGAAAGATGTTCAACAGATTTTGAATTTAATCCATTTGCGCTGACGGAACAACTCCATGAATGTTCTGTTGTGCGTATGTTCAGCAGGTTTGCTTCTGTAAAACAATGTTATATGTGTGCATGTGTATATTTTAAAGTTCACAAAACAGCTATGTGCAACATATCTTTATGTCCTGAAAAAGCAACACTATATTTCTCCCACAAAATGCTACTTCAAAGTATCCTTGCCATATGAGAGACAGAAATAAGAAAGGCCAAATTTTTATAGCATTTACAATAATGAAAATCAGAAAGAAACTTCAAAGCAGTTAAGACATCAAGTGAACGTCATTCCTCCTTTATCTTGAATCCAATTAAATGAGAACATGGTTCAGTATAAAAATATTCCAAACAATCAATATGACACAAAAATGACATTGCATTCCAATCATCCAACCATTACATTACAATGCATCTAAATTATACAACTAAAACAACCATAAGCAATTACAACCATATTTTCAAGTCTTCCCTCAAAACATGAAACTAACCAAAAATCCAATAATGAAACCCAATAACATAAGAAATAATTTTCTCCCCCTGTTTTCAAGTCTTTCTTTAAGAAGAGCATCCTTTTCCCTTTTCAGTTTGTTGATGACAATAATAGCTCTTGGTGGAAATTCATTGTCTTCCCATTCCCAATAACCACATCCAGTTTTCTGCAATAAAACATTAACATCATAACAAAAATCGATTACAAATCTGCCAAAATCATCGATACAAATCTGTCAAAATAAACATTAACAAGGAAAAATAGAAAACTTACATCAAGCTTATGACACCTGAAAAAGCGTCTTCCAGGATTCATTTCAATTCGCGATGTGAGATGGAGTGCAGCAACTCCACATCCACACATCCTTCTACGGCTATTTGAAGAACTCGAACATTCCGGCATTTCAAATGAAAGAAGGAAGAGAGCAAAGTGAGTGGAAATCAAACAAGATAGCTAACCTACTTAAGAATAAACTCACTATAGCAAGGAGATTGAACCCTAATTGGGGATTTAAAAAGGATCCATCTTCATGAAGAGAGAATGTGAAAAAGAAGGGCTAGAAATTAGCGAATAACTAGTGCGGTCTTCTAGAAATAAGGGTGGGTCGGTCATAATGGATCAGGTCAGTAGATTTTGGTTGGGTCCGGTTATTATTTATTTAAGAAAGACAAATAGTGGGTTCCGTCTAACTAAGAGCATGAATGAGCAAGTATTGGACGGTTTGGACATATCTATGCCAAACTAATAATGATGGGCATATCTGTCCTAATTCGCATAGTTCACTAGCATATTTGGCCCTTTCCTGTAGATTCTATAGCAAGAAGCAAACTATTGCAACAGAATGAAGGAAAATGCATCAAGGAGTTCAAAGGCCATTATAATCACCATACCTCTTTCCCCAGTGCCCCGGAGCCAAAACCCACTGGTTGGCACAGGAACGAGAGAGCGCTAGAGAGTATTAACAGGAAATGGATTAACCTTGCTAGAAATGGGCAGGAGGAGCTACAACCAATCTGCTTATGAGTTTAACCTTCTTTCCTCTTTCCATTTTATTCATGTATCATCAAGTTGTAAATTTCTACAGTTCTAAGAAGACAAAAAGCAGTCCTTTGAAGGGAAATGCACATGATCTTGCTGGCAGGCAAGTATAGTTTTTCAAGGAGAGATTCAGCTCAGCGACGTTAAATGCCAAAATGGATCCATCCAGTAATATGATAATTTCATTGTTCTTGATGCCTTAAAGTAAGAACTTCTTCTTTTTTGCAATGCAGTATGCTGCTACAACGCACTTTCAGGTGAGAAGGTCTAAGTCTAGAACTTTAAGAAGTGAAGCTCATGTTGCAATTGCAAAGCCTCCGTAGCTGGTCCCTAATTTGTCAGGCATACAGGGCACACAAAGTGTCTTTATTCCCCAAGCCATAGGGACGAGGATAAACTAGTTTGGCGTCTGACTGCCAATGGGTTGCTTTCCACCAAATCTGCTTATCATTACTGTAGTGCACAAGCTAGGAAACATGCTGACATTGATGATGCCAATTTCAACTGGATTTGGAAACTCCACACACCTAACAAATCTGCTTATCATTACATTAGTGCACAAGCTAGGAAACATGCTGACATTGATGATGCCAGTTTCAACTGGATTTGGAAACTCCACACACCTAACAAGATTAAATTCTTCTTCTGGATGCTCTCACATTTCAGACTTCCCATTAGTCACTGTCTCCACTCCATCGGGCTCAATGTGAAACCATCTTGTCACTACTGCGGAAGTGCCACCGAAGATATCTCTAGTATCTTCTTTGAATGCACAAATGCACAAAAATTTTGGTGCCATTTGTACCAGCAGTGTACGAACAACTGGGCCTAACATTTGGATAACATCAGAAAGAAGGCCTTTAAAGACCTTATATGCTGGGAGAATCTACTTCCTTTCTGTTTCTGGAATTTATGGCTGACTAGGAACAATAACTTGTTTGAGAATAAGTATAATCCTACATCGGCCTCCAACACCATTGCCAAAGCTGTCGAATACTTCTGTGTAGCAGGCAAACAGAGTAGTATTACACAGCAAGTCACTATACCTGTGAAATTGGAGGCCCCGGAAACTAGTTGTTTTAAACTAAATACTGATATCCTCCCCGGGGAACCGAGGAGTGGGGAGTACAGGTGGGGTTATCAGAGATAGTAGAGGGGATTGGTTAGTGGGATTAATGAAAGGCATTCATATTGCCACTAAAAGTCGTGGAAACAGCCTCTTGTAAAAATACAGGGTAAGGTTGCGTACAATAGACCCTTGAGGTCCGGCCCTTCCCAGTACCCCGCGCATAGCGGGAACTTAGTACACCGGGCTGCCCTTATTCCTATTGCCACTAACAATCTTTCAGAGCTGCTAGCTCTCATGCAGGGACTGGAATTGGCAATGAAAAAGAACCTAATACCACTGGAAGTCACCGCTGACTCAGTTGACATAATACAAATGCTGAAAAATGGTAACCTTATTTACGATCCAATCATTTCCCAATGCAGGTTGCTACTGGAGAGGTTGGGGAAACCAGCCGTTAAGCATAGCTACAGAGCAGTAGTGGATCTCCTCGCAAAGGAAGGATCAAGAAGGAAGCTGTTTGACAGGCTACACTTTTTGGTAGTTCCTCCTATGTTTGCTGCAAATGTGGTATGGACAGACATACTAGGAATTATTTTTGAAAGAACTACATCGGCTTGTAATAGTACTAGTAACTTGATTTACAATGCTACTCTACTAGGGAGCAATGCTTTCAGGTTACTATAATTATATTTCTTTTCTCTTGTGTTGGCTTTGCAAGTTCCTGCTGTGCATCCCTACCTCATTATTTTCTTCTGATTATCTGTTTTTAGCCAAACTACTAGCTTCTGGGAGGAGGGTTATAGACTCATTCAGGTTGAAGTAAAGACCCCTCCCCAAGCCGTGCTTGCATTTTTCATTGCACATGGCTTTCCCTTTTTGTTATATATATATATATATATATATATATATATATATATATATATATATAATTATCCAGATAACCAAAAAAAAGTATAATAACTTTTTTCTTTTCTTTTTCCCCCTTTTTCTTTTTTCTAGTTTGATAACTCAATTAACAGAGATAACCTAAAACCATTTCATTAAGAAATACGATTTTTTTTGGGGGCGTTATGAAACTTTGAAGAAAAGTTAAAAGAATTCGTGCAAAGTGATTATAAGTGAAAAAGTGAATTGATCCAGTTGACGCATTCTTGATTGATTGAGACAAAACGATTCCCTCAATACAGCTTAACTCCGTCAAGCCTGCACGAGTAGTGAAGAACTATAGAGCACTTTGGTTGGTTGTTGACCAACGGAAAGCATGGGAGAAAGATGCATAAACGGAAAAGGATAAAAAAAGGACGAAGTAATTTCAAATATAAAAAGAGCGGTATACTTTTTTCATTTTTAATCTATATGTTTGCTCAAACTACATAGACCAATATTTATATCTTGCTCAAAATAAACTCACGGGCAAGGAAGGAAATTTTGGATTTTTAATTTGCCTTTCCTTACTGATTTAGTTTTATAATTATGCCATTCAAAACATTCACATGTTATAGGCATGATGGCTTTTAATATGATATGGCATTGCCAAATGGGTACTTTTCATTTTTTGAGCAAAAAACCAATAGTTGAATGACTTTTGTTGTCCCAAAAGAAACAACAGTAACTTTAGTAGGTTATTTTCATAAGTTATATGACCATCCAAGGAATTAACTCGAAAGAACGCAAATAGCTGAGGAGTTTAATTTGTTCTACTTACTTGGATAATGACTTCAAGACAGTAGAATCCCCCTAGCGCTTCGACTTCTTCCTTAATCTTGAGAGCTGAAGCCTTAAGGAAATCAATCCTTAATCACCTTAATCTGTTTCAGTGCCTGAATATCTATAAAGCTAAATGGGATCTCCTCAAGTCATAACAACTTTTGATAACAAGTTTTTCAAGCACGGGAAATGATTCTGCTGACGCATGCCACCATGTCAAGCATACATTATGCAATGTCAACATTTCAAGTTTGTGGAATTCGATATCTCTACCCAGGCACCACTCATCCTGCTCAAATTCCGAATCAATTAATCTGAGATATTCTAGATTGGGCAGTTCCGCAGTCTTGGATACCACTCTTCTTGTTATATCCCCTCTTAGTATCAATTTCTTGAGATTTGAAGGCAAGTGCAACTCGAAGAGAGTTATACCATAATAAAACTCAAGGTCAAGAAATTGAAGCAGGCTAAGAACTTCAAGTTTGGGAATGCAAGTTTTGTTTTCTAGAGAATGATTGAAGATTAGGAAACCTCCTCATTAACCCCTCCACACGATCAGCATCGTCATAAGAAGCTAAGACTTTCCCTAAGAACCTCAAATTTCCTAACATAAATGAATCTTCTGAGATCTCCTGCTTATTAATTATATTCCAAATAATGGAAATCAAATTTCACCATGCTGATATAACATGCCTTAACTTTGCCAATTTCCAAAATGCAGTTAACAGCAATACAATACCTTCAGAATGCATTATCAAAGTTTCTAACATACCTGTTGCTGGAGGTGCTACTTTGCCATTTTCCAAAGTTGCTAGGGGTGCTTACTTTTTTTAAGTCATCAAAGGTACTTTTCTCTTCATTATAGTAGATTCCATTTATGGTTACCACCACTAATACTTACAGGGATTAGAGACGCTATCCATGACAAGAGTGTACATAGACGACAAAAGATTCAGAAACAAAGAATCATATCTCACCAGCTTCAAATAGCTAGAAACTTTGATAGATTCAAAGAAAGTGTTAACGCAGATCCACACGCATATTAGGTACAGTATTATATATAATTTGACAATGGAACACCATATTGATTTTCCATGGAGTATGTTTTAAGTTATTTTTGCACTTTTCTGCTTTTGATTCTCACTCAGCGTAACAATTGGAGTATCATTTAATTATTAATATAGCCATATTGGTTCTTGCACTGGTACCAACGTGCACATATAGAGTAGAGCTGCTATATGGCACCATATTTCCATGTTTCTGGATATACTTATTACGTATAAGTAGTGCCAAGTAATATGACTGAAACGAGAAGTAGAATCTTTTGACACAAGCTAGGTTTTCAAAGTGACTTGGGTACAAGAGAGTCGTGTTGAAGGCCTGTTGTATTGCAAAATTCCAAAGTAGGAAAGCTTCAGGATTTACATTCAAGAAGATAAGGGTAGAAAGGTCTTTGTAAAACTGAAACTGGCTATTCTTCAGCTATATTTCAAAAGGTGGTTAAAGTGGACCAAAAAGTGATCAGCCCGTGCCATTTTGCACTTTCTTTAAAGGGCTAAAAGTGGGAAGGGGCGGGGGCGGGGGAGGGAGTAAATTGCCTGAACTATAAGCAGTGTAGAACCAATCATTGTAAAAGAAGGATTCCTTCTGCTCTCTTGCTTGGATAATGACGTCAAGACAATCGGATCCTGCTATGGCTTCCACTTCTTCCTTAATCTTGATAGCTGAATCCTCAAGGGATTTATTGCTTTGAAGCACCTTAATCTGCTTCAGTGTCTGAATATCTGCAAAGCTAAAAGGGATCTCCTCAAGATCGTAACAATATTTGATAACAAGTTTCTCAAGCAGGGGAAATGATTCATCTGCAGACGCATGCCACCTTGTCATGTATACATTATACAATTTCAAGATTTCAAGTTTGTGGAAGTTGACATCTTCACCCAGGCACCACTCATCCTCCTCAAATCTCAAATCAGCTAACTTGAGATATTCTAGATTGGGTAGTTTCTCAATCATGGAAACCGGCACTCTTCTACTTGTATTTCCTGTTAGTTTTAATATCTTGAGATTTGAAGGCAAGTGCAACTTGAAAATGCCACAAGGAAATTGTAGGTCAAGAAATTGAAGCTGGCTAAGAACTTCAAATTTTGGATTGCGAGTTCTCACTTGTGAAGTAAAATTGTACAAGCCACCATAGGTAATCTGAAGTTGTTGAAGATTAGGACACCTCAACATTACCTCCTCCACACGATCAGCATCATAAACAGAAATGAAAACTTTCCCTAAGAACCTCAAATTTTCTAGTACAACAGATGATTCTGCAAAGTTCTCCTGCTTATTATCTCCCAAATAATGGAAATCAAATCTTGCCTCGCTGATATGGACATGCCTTAACTTTGCCAATTTCCAGAATGTAGTTGATAGCAATACAGTACCTTCAGAATGGCGCACTACCAAAGTCTCTAAATGGAACATACCTGATACCTGCTGGAAATCAAATCGATCTATACGAATTGATAAGTACCTTAGGTGATTCAATGATTCTAGTGAAGACACGGATAAACCAAACACTCTAATACAGCTCATATCCAATACATTGAGAAGTCTAAATTCAGCAATCTGAGATGATGCATTCGGAATATAGCAAGTACCATCAAGAGGACAGAAAAATAGTAGTGACCTCAGGTGTTGGTCCAAAAGCTTCAGTGGCTCGTATCCTGGAGATGCACAATCGTAATGATCATTTTGTAGAAGACAGCTCAGCCTGATTTCCTTACAATCTGGTGGTGGAAACTTTGTAAGCTTATAGTTTGTGATATGGAAGCTCACCCCCTTCATCACCGCCATAAACTTTTCTTCTCTACTCCTCTTCAAGCAAAAGTCAAGCACTAGATCATGAACCTGGCAGTATTTGACCTTACCTTTATATCCTCTCTTTGAAACCATTACCAGGCTACAACTAATTAGATCCATCAAATAACCTTCAGCAATCTCTTCAAATCTCCTCGATTCAATGCTTTGCACGATACCTTCTGCTTTCCATAAATTTATCAATCGAGACACTTCAATTTCATGGTCCTCTGGAAACATTCCCATGTAAAGAAGGCAAGGTCTTAATTGAACTGGCAAATTATCATAACTGAACTGTATGGTGGCCAGACCATATTCTCCCACCTTACCAACCAAGGAAAACAAAGCATTTGAAACCTCAAGCCACCAAGAGGCTTCCATTTTTTTCCTTGAGATAATTCCAGCCATTAAGATAATTACTAGAGGCAATCCTTTGCATTTTTCTGCTGCAGATTGACCCAATAGGTATAGTTCAGGTGGGCAGCTTTCCTTCAGAAATACTTTTTTCTGCAATAATTCCCAACTCTCTTCTGGTGTGAGAAATGGAAGAAAGTAAGGATCAGTATGGCACTTGACCTGCTTAGCTAATTCCTCGAGTCGAGTTGTTAGTAGAATTCTACTTCCCCTTTCATCATTTGGAAAAGATAATAGCAACTCATCCCATGCCATGACTTCCCACATATCATCTAAGACAATGAAGTATCTCTTGCCCATTAAACTTTTCCGCAACATATCAGCGAGGTTGCGTTTTTCTTTTAACTTTTCCTTGTGACCAGTTACTTGATTGGATTCCCCAAATAACAACTCTTCTAACGTGCCCTTGAAACCAGTAACTTGTCTGAAAATCTCGAAAAGCACCTCTTCTAGGTCATATGTTTGTGAAATGCAGCACCAAGCTTGAGCGTCAAAGTGACGAACAATTGTGGGATTTCTATATAACTTTCTAGCTAAAGTCGTTTTACCTTGTCCCCCCATGCCAACAATTGTGATGACATCTAGCTCATCTTCTCCTTTAATTAGCTGTTGAATTATTCTTTCTGTGTCACCCTCAAAACCCACTATATCCTCAATATCTGTAGGAATGCTATTTTGAGTCAACACATGTTTAGGGGGCTTTAATGCAAGGCAGGACTTAGGAGCAGTAAAGTTCTTTGACCAGATCTCAGTCACCTCCACACTAATAAGTTTGATCTCTTTTATGATTGTAGGAAGTGAGCAGAAAAGATGCTGAAGTAAATTATATTGAACAAGAATAGAGTCAATAGCAACTTCAGCCTCATATGCCAGATTGATAATACGCATCTGCAGATCTTTAAGAATTTCATATTCATGTTCAAACTTTGCAACATCTCCAAGAAATGATCTTAATAGTGAGAGCTCGTCTTTTAAAATACCAATATGAGGCTTCATCATGGTCGCTGAGCTAGATTTAGAACTCAACATCTCGTTGAGTTTATCTAGGAGAAAATCCATAAAGCCCAATCCACCAATTGCCGGAAACTGGGATGGAGAGAATTTCAGCATTTTGCAGTGCCTTTCTTCCATTTCTGCCTTTAGATGTTCAATTTTCTCCAGTATCTGTGCCACACCAATGTTAATCTCGCTGGTCTTGTCTTGTATTGAAGAGCTTTCAAGAAGCTTTTCAGCAACAACAAATATATCACCCACAAGAGCTACAACCTTTTCCATGACCTCATCCAATGTCTTACCATTAATAACACTATTCGGCACATTTGCAAGCAAAATCAACAAGAACTCTACTACCACATCAATCTTTTGTGCAGAGACATTGGTCTGAAAATCCTTGAGCTTTTCATTTTTGAAATACTCCATCCAGCTTTGGAGCAGATATGAAAAACGATACAGATTGCCTGCATTCTTTAATCTTTTTAGGGACTCTAACGTATCATCAATCTCGTTTTGAGCCATCTCCCTTGGACAAGGTAAAAAGTTCCTGTAAGTCAGCAAACTCATGTATTACTCTTCACTAAAAGCATCATGTTTTCGTTTTCTTTTTGAATGTATCTTCAATTTGGAATATATGCCATTTTTCTTATGGAGAAACAATTTCTCTAAACATCAGTTTTAATTACAATATTGTCACTCTGAGTTGTAACTTACTTATTAAGACGTTTTTCATGAAAATCTAAAAAGAAAACAAGTTCCCTTAAACCATGTAACTAGTTAGCGTTTAATATATGTCAGAAAGCACTTGGAAATATGGACTTCACAATTATAAATGGGGAAGCTTCGTATATGGACCTTCTAAAGCAAGTCAAGTATGTGGTTTTGGGGGGAAATTGCCACTTTACTACTGCAATTTGAAAATAAGCCACAGTTCCAAAAACTAACAGAAATTTAGCCCTTTTTCATGCGGATATAACATTTGGATAAAAATACCCCAAACTAAAGCGAAGACCTGCTTCTTCGTCTTTTCTGTTTTTTCCGAACTCCAGGACGCTGTCTGGCATTGAGTTTTTGTAACTTAAAACTCCAGGAATGTCCTGTAAGTATAAGCTAAAATGTCACATGTCCTTGAGTTTAGTTTTTGTAACTTAAAACTCCAGGATTGTGTCCTGGAGTTCGCCTATTGACTGTCTAGATCAAACTCTTCCTAAATATTCAAGTTCAAAAGAGATTGCAAAACTTGAACTTGGCCTTTTGTCCCAAAGCCTACCTAGAGTACCAGCCACTACCAAAAGTTAAGAGGCCCAACCCCAGTCCTAATGATTAAATTAACCACTCCAAGTCAGGAAACACAATTACCCAAAGACCATTGCAGCTTATTAAATCATCAAACTTTACAGCATATCCATCAAACACCACAAACCTCTCCTCAAACATTGATAACACACTGTAGAAAATGGCACAACGTAACATAGTAAAATATTCTGATGATATTGAAAGAAGCAAGGTCATTCCTGTTGACGAATCCCACATATGTTGGTGAAGACTCAAGGGATGGGTGGTCTCTTATACGACCTGGGTAAGCTTGCTTCTCGGGTTAAGTTAGACCTAAGGTCTATTTTATTAACAATTTTCCCCCGGAAATAAATGCCATGGATATCAATGAGGTACAAAAAAATTACCTGCAAGTAAGCAGCATGAATCCTGCCCTTACTAACCCCCGCAGCTTGAGCAGTATGGACACCATACCTGAAAATAAACCCCTGCAGGCAACAATCTAAGTTGAAAAACAGGAAATATTCAGTTTACAACAAGAAAAGGACACATTTAAAAGCATCGAATCCTACAAACAAAAACCACAGAGGCCTGGAAAAACTATCAAATATAGTCTCAAGCACCAACTATCAAATATAGGTTACATAGTTTTTACAACATTTGATGGAGTTTCGAACTAGTTAGTAATTGTGCCAAAAGAGTACTTGATCCATAATTGCATAATTCTCTGTAGAAACTATGTTCTGGCTCTTTGTACTATATTGGGCAAAAACTCTAAAAGGAGTGGATTATACTGTTAGTGCATAAAAACATGCTTTATCGTCATGCTCCATATTTTCATCATGGAATAGAAACATACGCTCACTAGACCAAATTTAATGTAATTATAAGGAATTGGCTAGGCATTCATCTCCTTATATATTGATTGATTTTTGTTTCATTACCCCTTTGTTCATTATCTTCTTACTTCTAATATGCCAATGCTTTTCAATGAGCTTGTGTGTCTCCTCTATCTTGGAAAAAAGTGAAGTTAGGTCGGCGACCTACTTCACTTTTGTACTTTTCATTCTTCTATATAAATAAAAGTTGGCATGTTTGCCTTTCTCTAAATGAAAAAAAGAAGGTAATATGGTCCATAGTTGAGAAGAAAAACATTTTCACAACAAGATAGTACATACTTGTTAATCAAAGTGAAGGTAAAATCACTTAAATGTCATATTCTAACTTATAAATACCCAGTGAATCAACTTAAATTTCAAAAGAAGCAAAGTAAACGGAAGTTTTGCTTCAGACTCACAATTAAACAAGTGTGAAGAATACTCGTCTGTCTTTTTCGCGTTTCTTGTATTTCCAACTTTAGCTAATCCTGTAAAGTGGAGTAGCAACATAGATGATGATTATAATTAAATTTCTTAGCAGATTCCATCCGGAAAAGTTAATATTGCATTTAAACGAAGATGCGCTAATAAACATAGCAAGAGTTTTGTCGAGAGAGATGGTGCTATTACAATTAAATGAAGGCAAATGGAACTTAAAATACAAGGTAAAATAGACATGATACAATATATGAATATAATAGATAGATTACTAAGTTGAGGCTCAGACTACAGCTCCACTCTAACTCATGACTCTACATTCATTTGGATATCTCCACATTCCATCAAGTTTATAGCAAGTTAGGTCAAATATAACTGAAAAAGATAATTAGGATCACTAGATTTAGCACATAAATAAATTGTTAGATCAAGAAAACGAGTGATGAAAATATTCAAATCTGATCAAAGAAGACTAATTGACAACTCTAGTAGGAGAATGATGAAGAAGTTTTTCCTTAAGTATTCTTAAAAGACTTGAAAGAATGCCAAAAAACTATGGTCAAGCAAAAGCTCAAAAGTCACCTTCAATGATAAAAAATCGATCGAATCTGCTATATCGGATTGTCTTCGTATTAAGTGAAGAGGTTGATAATAATAGTAATCGGAGTATATGCAACGGCGCAGAGAGAGAATGTATGAGAGCTCTTAATTAGTTGCTAATGGTGGGAAAATATCCTGTTTAAGGATTTGTAAATTAGTTTGATACGGAATGAAAGCAAAATTTGATAATAAACCATATGCAATGAAATAATAATAGATAAGAGCTTAATCCTGATGAGCAATAAACAAGCAAAGTATTTCGTTTTTTCAGAAGAAGATCTATTCAATGCCCAGCAAATCTATCTTGCAAAGGGTCTGCTTCTTGCTTATAAACAGATCCCCTTTACATGGGTTAGTGTGAAGGTTTCAACATTCAATATTCTTCCTACATGGGTAAGTGCAAAGGTTACAATAAAGACAGTGAACTGATTACAAGGGAGGTCCTACTTTATTGTGGGATTTAATACATTTAATATTCTTAAATGACATTATAAAGGTCGTAGCGATATATTAGGCAAAACATCTGTTGGAAGGCGAGATGTAAGGGCCAGGGCCGATCCTCGTTCATGTGATCTTTCTCGACCGACCGGATTAACCATCATTCCTTGATAACTCCGTTCCATATACTCGGCTTCATAATCCCGGCTCGAAGAGTCAGCTAGTACGACCTTTGACCTGCCTTTATCCACAAGTATTTGACCCGGCTTTACTTGATTGTATCCGACCCAATACAGATAGTCCCCTCGTTTATTGGAGGGTAAGGACAATAAACGACATGAATTTTTTAACTTTAGGCTTATCAACCGNGTGGGGTATTGATAATGGGTATAAAAGTACTAAATTAATATAACTTATCCTATATTTTAACTCTTGATTATTTGGATTTGGATGTTAAATCATATCGATTCATGTTAATATAATGTGTTTTATGTGTAGGAACAAGATTATAACAATCGGGGACGAAATCGGGGGAGAAAGCAAGCCAAAACAAGGAGAAAAGAGCACAAAAGAGGGAACCAGGCCGCAGGCCAGCGCCCAGCGCTGCCTGTGGCGCTGGAGACAGAATCAAAGGAGAAGGGCACTGCCTCCAGTCCCCTGGACAGCGCCCAGCGCCCCCCAGGGGACTGGTTACGGGAACTTGTTTCCTTTTATGCCTAGAAGACCCTAAACCGCCCAAAAACCTTCCCAACTCCTATATAAACATCCCTAAACCCATTGTGAAGGTACACAACACAATTTTGGAGCAAAAGGGAGGCTAGAAACATCAACAACAACATCAAATTCTCAGTTCATCAATCAAAACTAGTATCTCTATTTTAGTTTTCTTCTTTAGTTAATTGTTTTTGTTGAACATGAGTGGCTAATCACCCCTTGTTCTGGGGTTGTGATTAGCCATGAATATTGTGTTTCTAACTTGATGATTTCGTTTTAATAGTTAATGTGGATAAGATTGTTTCTTCAATTCTATGGTTAATTTCTTAATTGTTTGGCCACCAATTAAGTTCTATCAATTATCTATGCTATGTTTGGGAAAACTAAGTATAGATTAGAATAAGAATTGAAGAGAGCATGTTCTTAACTTTGTTAAAAAGAGCGGATTCGTGGTTAAAATAGGAATATATTTAATCACCATGCTTAATTATATAAATCGTGTTCTTCATGCATTCTTGCTAGATTAATTCCATAGGAATATAGGCATTAATCTTGTTAGGAATAGGCGAGTAGTACTTCGGAAGAAGGCTATAAGTATCATTATCGATTAATTAGCAATCTTACATTAACTATATGAACGATAAGTCAATTAGAACGCAATAGGATTGGGAGCATAATCACAACCCTGGAATCTTTGTTTCATTGATTACAAAATACATAATTGTTCTTTGCAATTCATAAATTTAAATTAGAATTACAATTTAGAATAAACTATATACTAAACTTGATCTTTACTTGATTAAGTAACGATATTAGTTGTTATAAAGTAGTTAACTTAAGTCCCTTGGGTACGATAATCCGGACTCATTGTCCTATATTACTTGTCGATCACGTATACTTGCGTGTGCGTAAGGGAGCAACTACTGGACAATGTAATAGTTATAATAAATAAAACAGATTGTAATTATGCTAATCCAAGTGTACTGGAAAATTGAAAATTATGTAGACTAATACGAAATTCATATTAGTGCATTAGGGATTTGTTCTTCTATCAAACTTCAATATCTTCAAAGTAGGACTTACATAAAAGATTTTTTTAAGCTTTTCGACTTCTTCTCTGTAGTGGAAAATTATTCGTTAAATTGGTTGTCTATATAATTAATTAATAAGAGGTTTACATATAAATTTTAGGGTAACATTGAAAATTTAAGTGCTGATAATGTAATTTTTATGTGCTGATAATGTAATAAAATATTTATATAGTCACATAACTTAAAAGAAAATTACATATAACTATATTTTATAAATAATACTTCAGGTAAACGGTTAAAATAGATTAGATTACTGTTTACCCTTAAGATTGGATAACAATTGAATTTATAATGGGGTTAAGGATTTGTAAATTAGTTTGATAATGAATGATAGTAAATCTTGAGTATCTAGAATTTGAGGGAGAGATAGAATGATCAAACCGTGTTTTTACGATGAACCGTATGCTATGAAGTGATAAATAGATAAGAAACTTAAACTCAGTCAATAATAAACAAGCAGAAAAAGTGTTTTGTATTTCAGAAGAAGATATATTCAGAATGCCCAGACTGACTTTCCTTGCAAAGGGTCTGCCTCTTGCTTATAAACAGACTCCCTTTACCTGGGTTAGTGTGAAAGTCCCAATATTCATTATTCCTCCTACATGGGTAAGTGCAAAGGTTACAATAAAGACAAGGGAACTGATTACAAGGAAGGTCCTACTTATTATGGGATTTAATACATTTAATATCGGCATGAAGATCGCAGTGATATATTAGGCAAAATATCTGTTAGAAGGCGAGATGTAAGGGCCAGGGCCGATCCTCGATCAAGTGATCGTTCTCGACCGGCCGGACTAACCATTACTCCCCGATAGCTCCGTTCCATATACTCGGCTTCATAATTCCGGCTCGATGGGTCAGCTAGTACGACCTTTGACCTGCCTTCATCTACAAGTATTTGACCCGGCTTTACTTGATTGTATCCGACCCAATACAGATAGTCCCCTCGTTTATTGGAGGGTAAGGACAATAAACGACATGACGAACAACCGATGCTGGCTTGTATCGTGTCGTAGAAGCTTGTTCGCCGATGTTCCTTGCTCAAGGGATATCCGTATATGACGGCAGGGCAATGACGTGTTCAATTGCAGGCGTAGGTAATCATCATCTATTCTTTCGCAGAAGCTAGTACTTTCCCATCGCATTAAATGCGCGCATCTCAATCGCCACCCGCATCGTACTCTGTGCCACAGCCTTTGGGAAAGTATAAATACCTCACCCTTGTATTATTCGTTTTACTTTGTCTTCTACTACTAATTTGCTTAGCCCCTTTTTTTTTACTGTTCATCTTCTTCGTTGCAAGAATTTATCCATCTACTTCCCTTTATTTCCATGGCAAAAACATCCAAGTCCGTTCCTCAAAGTCAGTCATTCCCTGCTCGGCCTATTGAGAGGATTGAACCCCTTGATGTCGAAGGATCTTCTGCAGAACCTCCATTGCAAGCTTTCGTACCATCGGGGTGTTACATAGGTACAGATTTTAAAATTGAGAAGTTGTCTTCCGTGCCTGGTCGAGGCGAACTGGTTTCAGATTACGTTAGCACTATTACTCCACAATATCTTGACCGGGTCAAGACCGACTGCTACTGGAACGATAAGGAAGTAATAACACCATCCCCTGAAGAATCCATAACCACATATGTAGAGGGATATATTAGCGTGTACACTTATCCATTCACGTTTGGGCCGATAGATCCCATGGTAGTAGACTTTTGCAAGCGATACCAAGTTACTCTGGCTCAAATATATCCCTCTATTTGGCGTATAATTTACCTCTTCCGTTTTTTCATAGATAAGATCGAGGGAGGGCATCCCTTTAGCCTCGATCATTTGCTCAGGCTATATAGTCCCCGAATGTTTCGAGAGGGGCTAATCAAATTGGTTCGTCGGGCTAATAAAGCCCCATTTTCGAGCATAGACGAAGATAGGGATCGGGGTTGGATGAGTCGATTTGTCCGAATAAAAACTTCCGACCTGATCCCTGCTGATAGCATGCCCTTTCCTGAGAGGTGGAATATGACGCGTAAGTATTCCTGTATCTAAGTTTTTCGTCTTCGATCCTTGATGCGTAACTGATTTATGGTTATGTGCAGCTGTTCGTCAGTCACCGGCCATGATCGACGACTTGAAGGATTGGGTCAGAAAAATCGTGGCCCAGAGATCATACTCTGAACGGGCTTGGAGAGAGATATCCAAAGGCCTATGGGAGGCCAAGAATCATGGTATATTCCATCTGTGCTTAATTTTCTTGGGTCGATCGACGCTGATACTTGATCATTAATATTTTTTTCAACTTATTTCTCAGGCTTGTCGAGAGATGCCGAGTTGAGATCAGCAGCTGTTAATGAGACAGTTCCTCGTCCACCTCCTGCATCAGTGAAAGAGGGGGGAAAGAAAAGGGTAGGGGCCTCCGATCATGTTGAGCCCAAGAAAAGGAGAAAGATGGCGGCCCGGAAAGTCAAAACTACCAATGTTACCGTTGAACTGAGTGAGGGCTCCGATGAGGCAGGGAGTCCTAAACACAATAAGAATTCTCGGGAAGCCCCCGGGCCCATTGCGAGGGGAACCAATACTTCTCCTCAGATTGACGTCGAAAAGGAGATAAGGGCCGAGAGTCAGGCAGATATGCAGAGCTCGGCTCAAAGACCTTCGGGCATTCCTGATATGGCACAGTCACCGTCCTTCTCGGAAACGAATCGAGATACTGCAAGTCATAGGCCGGGCAAAATTCCGGTTACTGATGGGAATCTTGAAGAATTTTTTGATGGGTGCCCGTCGTCTGATACCTTTGGCTTCGATATTCCCCGAAGAAGCCCTCCGGCAGAGTCGAGCGCATCCGCAACCGATATCAGGTTAGTGGATAAATTTCCCGCGCCGAGCTTGAATTTGGAAAGGAGTCGAATGATAACTCTTGCCATCCCCGAGGATGCACGAGCATTGGGTCCGCCGGTGGGTATAGCAAGTTACCTTCATTGTTTGGTAACTGAGGAAGACCAGGCTGCTATGAATGCTGTGGATTGGGCCTGCCTGCTTAATGAGTCACAGCAAGCATTGAACAAAGTAAGAATTTTTCAACTCTCCTTGATTGTATTAACACCCCCATTCTTATTCCTAAACTGAAGATGAATTGTTTGAATTTTTGTAGTCCTCTGTGCTTAACCATGAAGTATTCCTTCGTATCAAAGAAGGAATGGAGCTAGAATGGGAGCGACGTAGTCGGCTTGAGAACACTTTGGCCAAGCTCCGAACAGAGTTGTTGGGTGTTAAAAAGGAACATTCCTTTTGTGTTGAACGGCAGAAGCAAATGGATACCCGGTCAGATCGGCTTAAATCCGAGCTGAGCGAATCCAAAGCCGAGGCTAGCAATTGGAGGATCAAAGCCGAGCTCCTGACTGCAGAAACATCGGCTCTTCATGAACGAGCCTCAATAGCCCAAGAAACAATAACTGCTCTAACCAAAGATAACGAATACAACCGGGCTTAGACTGAATTGCTCAAGCAGGATCGGGCAATCCTCACCAAACGGCTTGATGAGGCGAAGTCGGAGATAGTCGCTACCAAAGCCAAGGCGGAGGACATAATAGCCCAGTATAAAGCCGATGCGGATGCGGCCCAACAACAATCTATGGCGCTGACCGACTATAATCAATGTCAGGCTCGACTTAGTTTGCTCGAGGAACTTCAAGCTCGTGGTTTTGAATTATCTTCAGATATCGAGGAGGCAGCCAAGAAGGAGGAAGAAATGAGGAGAAAAGTTTTTCCCGAAGAGTTTGAAGATGGCTCCGATTGATGGTGTTCTTGCTCGCAGTTTGGATGGTGTAGTAGTTTTATTTTGTGGGACGATCTTTCTAAAATATATTTCGAACTCCTTTACATTTGCATATATTTGCTTTGTCTGAAGTTGCTATTGGTTAGGCAATAGGCCTTACTTGGATCTTGAAATAGATACGAAAATGTATCAAACATCCGATCAGGCTTTTAGCCTTGTTTGTAATGATAACCAACTTAGTTTTGTCCGTAGTGACTCGATCAAGCTGTTTGCCTGCTTTGCTTCTAATCATTAAGTATAAGAGAATCCAGGCAGTGCCTTATAATACTGGTCCCTCATAAAATAAAACCGATTTCACCCTTTAGCTGGGGGTCGTCTTTTCGAGCTTTGATCGGAAAAGAGTTCCCGAGATAAGCCGGCCATAGCCGTGAATCAGTTCGATTGAGTGGATGTTTTACCCTTAGGTTTGGCATCGTTCGTGGATTGGGTCCGAACGTATCGGACTAACACCTCCTTTTTCATTGATCCAGTCTTGGCTGTGAATCGATTTATTTGTGTAAAAATTTCTTGTTGAACTCGGCCTTGGCCGCGGATCGGGATTGACCAGTTCGATCTTGTATCCCTTTTCAAATTTAGTCAGGCCTTAGCCGTAGGTTGATTTGTTTGCACAAGAATTTCTTACTGAACTCGGCCTTGGCCGTAGATCGGGATTGATCAGTTCGATCTTGTATCCCTTTTTAATTTTGTCAGGCCTTAGCCGTAGGTTGATTTGCTTGCACAAGAATTTCTTCCTGAACTCAGCCTTGGCCGTAGATCGGGATTGATCAGTTCGATCTTGTATCCCTTTTTAATTTAGTCAGGCCTTGGCCGTAGGTTGATTTGCTTGCACAAGAATTTCTTCCTGAACTCGGCCTTGACCGTAGATCGGGATTGATCAGTTCGATCTTGTTTTCTCTATCTTCAATATGTTTCTTCCTTTATTATACCAAGACTGAAAAGAGAGAAACCCTTGGTCTTGTTAGTGCAACATAGATATGAGTATCAAATGACTTTGTTCACATTAGCGTAATAGTACACTTTCTTTGATCGGGGGTGAGTTTGATCGCTCTATCCGGGTACGGCTCCTTTGGCCGTTTGACCCTTACATCGATCCCTAGTGATCTTTTACTCCACTCCCCTTTAAATTGATATGAACAAGATTAATGCGGCTAAATTTCTATATAGTAGCGCGGTATACATGCTGCCTCATTAAAAACCTTGCCGGAAAACCCGGATTGGGACAAAACCGGACGAAGGAAAAAAGAGTGCAGCGCGCGCTTTCAGCCTATGGATTTGGTGTTTGTTTGACGCCGGGCTGTCCTGCATGTGTTAGTATTGATAAATGAAGTAAGAAGAAAGTAAGAAAGGTAGGGCAAAATACCTCAACAGTAGTATCTCTTCAAATGGCTTACGTTCCAGTTGTTCGGGAGTTGTTTGCCATTCAAAGTCCCCAGCTTGTAAGAGCCTTTTCCGGTGACTTTCAGTATAGTGTAGGGGCCTTCCCAGTTTGGTCCCAACTTACCCTCATTAGGGTCTCGAGTATTGAGTGTGGTTCTTCTCAGCACTAAGTCCCCTGTATTGAAATGCCGGAGTCGAGTTCTTCGATTATAGTACCTTTCGATTTTTTGCTTTTGAGCTGCCATCCAAACTAAGGCGACTTCTCTCCTTTCATCCAAGAGTTCTAGGCAGGTATTCATAGCCTCTTGGTTAGATTTATCGGTCGCGTATCGGAATCTGAGGCTCGGTTCGCCGACTTCGACCGGAATCAGGGCCTCTGCTCCATAGACTAAAGAGAAAGGTGTGGCTCTGGTACTATTTTTCTCTGATGTCCGATATGCCCATAAAATCTCGGGAAGCATCTCTCTCCATTTTCCTTTGTTTTGAAGTATGGTCTTGTTAGTTGATTCCGCCTGGCCGTTGCCGCAGGGGTGATAAGGAGTAGATAAGATTCTCTTGATTTTATTATCTTCGATAAATTTAGTTACTTTGCTGCCGACGAACTGCTTTCCGTTGTCACATACGATCTCGGAGGGCATTCCAAATCGGCAGATGACATGATCCCAGATAAAGTCGATCACTTCTTTTTCCCTGACTTTTTCATACGCCTGCGCTTCCACCCATTTAGAGAAATAGTCAGTCACAAAAAGTATAAATTGAGCCTTACCTGGAGCTCGCGGGAGCGGCCCTACTATGTCCATCCCCCATTTCATGAACGGCCAAGGTGATAAGACCGAGTGCAATGTTTCGGCTGGTTGATGGATGATCGGCGCATGCCTTTAACACCCGTCACACTTGCGTACGAACTCTTTTGCATCTTTTTCCATGTCGACCCAATAATATCCTGCTCGGATTATCTTCTGCACCAGTGAGTCCGAGCCCGAATGGTTGCCGCAGGCTCCTTCGTGTATCTCTTTCAGAATATATTCTGTGTCTCCTGGTCCGAGACATATGGCTAAGGGTCCCCCAATAGTTTTTCTGTAAAGGATCCCATCATCGGTCAAACAAAACCGGGCTGCCTTCGTGCGCAAAGCTCTCGATTCTTTGGGGTCGAGCGGGACTTTACCCGATCTGAGGTATTCTATGTATTTATTCCTCCAGTCCCATGTTAAGCTTGTCGAGTTAACCTCAGCATGGCCTTCTTCCACTACCGATCTCATTAACTGCACGACCTTTTCGGAGTCGCCTTCTTCATCATCGAACGTCGATCCTAGGTTCGCAAGAGCGTTGGCTTCACTATTTTGGTCCCTTGGAATGTGCTGCAAGCTCCATTCTTTGAACCAGTGTAGAGTAATTTGAAGCTTGTCTACGTACTTTTGCATACGATTTTCTCTAACTTCGAAAGTTCTGTTTACTTGATTGACTACAAGGAGAGAATCGCATTTGGCTTTTATCATCTCTGCTCCAAGGTTCTTGGCTAGTTCGAGCCCTGCAATCATAGCCTCATATTCGGCCTCATTGTTAGTTAATCTTATGGTT
>MCJB01038790.1:81639-127763 GCA_002018475.1 Nicotiana obtusifolia
TATAACAGAACATGACCTTTTTTTACATCCTTTTTGTAGAGGACCCACTACCTACTATCAAAGTATCTTTAGTCGACTTTTTAAACCGACTAGATACATGTACTTTTTTGGCGAGGTAAGGTTTATGTCCCCCTCATATGTAAATCTTTGTTAAGCTATTAATAAAATATAATTTCAATCAAAAAAAAAAAATATCTAAATGGGACCAAGCAAAAGAATTTTCATTAGCGGTAAGGAAAGAAATTAATTTACCCCTGAGCTCGAAGTTCAGTCCCGAGCCCAGGTATACCTTCCGGTCAGGTGCATCGTGACGGATTGAGATTTGCTCCAGTTCTTCGATCGTTGATTTGGTTGCATCGGATTCATCGGGAGTAACAAAAGACCGGGAAACCATGAAGTTGTCTTCAATTGGTTGCCTTCCCTCAACTTCGTCGATCGAGGGAGGCATTTGTAATTGCTATTTGGCTCCTTGTTGGTGATCGATTGGCTTAGATGTTGCTTCTTCTATTGCAAACATCTCCCTTGCCGCATGCTATTCTCCATAGACGGTGGTGACCCCTTCGGCAGAGGGGAACTTCAACATCTGGTGTAAAGTCGAAGGTACTGCCTCGATGTCATGAATCCAGGGTCTTCCGAGCAAGGCATTATACCTCATATCTCCTTCGATCACACAAAATCTCGTTGCCCTGGTAGTACCGGCTACGTTCATCATCAGCGTTATTTCCCCCTTAGTTGTCTCTGTCGCCATATTGAAACCATTGAGTACCCGAACTTCTGATAAGACTTGATCGGTTAATCCTAATTGTTCGATGACCCAGGACCGGACTATGTTGGCTGAGCTTCCAGGGTCGATAAGAACGCGCTTTACTTGGGTATCGTGTATCATTATTGATATTACTAACGCATCGTTGTGAGGTTGCGCGAGATCCTCGATTTCCCTTTTGCTAAAGCTTAAAGTCTCCTCGGAATTATAATCTCGAGTCCGTTTTTCCCGGGTGATGGAGATTTTCGTACGATTTAATACAGGTACCTGGGGTGTGTCTACACCCCCAATTATCATGTTGATAATATGTTTTGGTTCCCTCTGACCAGTTGGTCTATCTTTGTTCTCATAATGAGCTTTTACCCGGTCGCTAAGAAATTCTCGAAGATGCCCATTCTCAAGCAATCAGGCAACCTCCTCTCTCAGCTGTCTGCAATCTTCGGTTTTATGGCCATGAGTGCCATGATACTTGCATATGAGATTAGGATCTCTTTTGGTGGGATCGGTTTGGAGTGGTCTCGGCCATCTAGTGTCTTTGATGCGGCCGATTGCTGAAACCAAAGTTGCGGAATCCACGTTGAAATTGTACTCGGACAACCGGGGTGCTTCTTGCCGAGTATTGCCTTTCTCGAAGTTTCCCTTTGGTAATGGCCTTCTGTTCCTTTGGTTCCTGTCGTTCATATTTTCATGTCTCGGAACCTTGAATCCTCTTGATAAGAGCCGTCGGTCTTCTGGATATGGTCGATGCCTATCTCGACTTGACCTTGGTTCTTGGAAATTGTCTCTTCGAGGTCGGTCAGGAATTTTAACTGTATAAGAGGAACTCGAAGCAATTCCGACCTGATCATCTTCTATTCTGATTTTAGATTGATGCCGATTATGGATATCTGCCCACGTGACGGCTGGGTATTCGATTAAACTCTGCTTTAACTATCTTGATGCGGCGGAACTGCCGATGTTTAGCCCTTGAGTGAAAGCTTGTACTGCCCAGTCGTCAGTAACCGGTGGCAGATCCATCTGTTCCATTTGGAATCGAGAAACGAATTCCCTTAGTGTTTCACTGTTGCGCTGTCTGACTTTGAATAAGTCAGATTTTCTTGTTTCAACTTTAATAGCCCCCCCATGGGCTTTTACAAATGTATCTGCTAACATGGCGAAGGAGTCAATGGAGTTTGGCGGTAGATTGTGATACCAAGTCATTGCTCCTTTGGACAGGGTTTCACAAATTTCTTTAAGAGAACGGACTCGATTTCGTCGTCCTCGAGGTCATTCCCTTTTATTGCACAAGTATAGGCTGTTACATGTTCATTGGGGTCCGAGGTTCCATTGTATTTGGGAATTTCAGGCATGCGAAATTTTTTGGGGATCGGTTTAGGGGCGGCACTGGAGGGGAATAGTTTTTGTATGAATTTTCTAGCATCCAAACCCTTTAATACCGGAGGTGCTCCCGGTATCTGATCTACCCTTGAGTTGTATGTTTCAACTTTTTTGTCGTTGGCTTCGATCCTTTTTTTACCGGTTTCAACTCTCTTGGTTAACTCTTCTATCATTTTAGCGAGTCCGGAATTGAACCCTGCACCGCTTTCATCTGGTGTTATTATGATCGGTTCATTCTGTCCGATTGCTGCTTGAGGGGTAGTGTGTTCTGCTCGGTCTGGGCTTCGGGTGCGGCTTTGGAGTTGTGCTATAGCCACTTGTTGAGCTTGCAACATATCAAATATTACCTTAAGGATAATTTCACCTTCCCCGCTTTGCTGAATTCCTGAACGGTTCTCCCCTCGAACACTATGTGTTGAGCCCGATGCTTGGGCGGCTTCGACCGCTACCTGAGAACTAACATCGGCCGGGATTTCATGCCCGGTCAAGTTGTTGTTTTCTATCTGGTCGTTAACCTCGTTCCTGAGGGGGGGTGCTTGTGCCATGATTATTATGATTCCTGAAAAACAGAGAATTCTTCAAAGAGCAAGTGTAAAATTATGCCTTCAGAAAAAGATGTATCAGAAAAAATTTACTAATATCCTTAGCCCCACGGTGGGTGCCAAACTGTTTACCCTTAAAATTGGATAACAATTGAATTTGTAATAGGGTTAAGGACTTGTAAATTAATTTGATACTAAATAAAGGCAAATCCTGAGTATTTAGAATTCAATGGAGAGATAGAACGATCAAACCGTGATTTGACGATAAACCGTATGCAATGAAATAATAATAGACAAGAGCTTAATTCTGTTCAGCAATAATCAAGCAAAGTGTTTTGTTTTATCAGAAGAAGATTTTTTCAGTGCCTTTCCAAACTTGCCTTGCAAAAGATCTGTCCCTTGTTTATAAACAGATCCTCTTTACATGGGTTAGTGTGAAAGTCTCAATATTCCTCCTATATGGGTAAGTGCAAAGGTTACAATAAAGGCAGGGAACTGATTACAAGGGAAGCCCCACTTATTATGGGATTTAATACATTTAATATCCTTAAATGACAGTTCAAAGGTCATAGTGATAAATTAGACGAAACATCTGTTGGAAGGCGAGATATGAGAGCCGGGATAGATCCTCGATCATGCAACATTTCTCGACCGACCGGATTAACCATCCTACCTCGGTAACTCTGTCCTATGTACCCGGCTTTATGATCCCGGTTCGAAGAGCCAACTTTGTATTACCTTTGACCTGCCTTCATTCAAAGGTATTTGACCCGGCTTTACTCGATTATATCCGACCCAATACAAAGAGGAAGAAGAAGAGGAAGAGGAAGAGGAAGAGGAAGAAGAAGAGGAAGAGGAGGAAGAGGAAGAAGAAGAGGAAGAGGAAGAAGAAGAAGAAAAAGAAGAGGAGGAAGAAGAAGAAGAAGAACAACAATATAAATACTATCTTTTTACATAAAGTTATTGATATATATCAAAATTGTCTTAAGAGAGAAAGTTCTAATTTAAATTTCAAAGAGGAAAAGGAACACACCACATACAAAATATAACAAATCATATACAAAATACAAACAAATAATATAATGTATAAATTTTTTATAAAAATTGTATTTAAGTTGTATGGTCTTGTTGCTATACTTAACTGGTAAAAAATATATATGAAAGTTACAAATAAGTTATAAATAAATTATATATTACATAATTAGTTGTATAAAATTTATTTTTAGTTTATATGTTATTATAAATGTATCAAATTAGTATGAAATATATTTTTAATTTGCTGTTGTTGTACCATATAAATTTTTATGTTGCTGCTGTTACTAAAAATATTATTTATCGCGTGAATATTTTTAATGCATTAATAAGTGGTAGAAAAAAATAAAAATAATATTCTATTTTTACTAAATAAATTTCGGGAAAACAAATTTTATAGAAAAATTAAACCAAATAGCGTATGACAGTAATAATTAAGGAAGTGTATTTACTTGTGTTCCGTTTCGTCAAGCCCTTCTATAAAATGAAAAGATTTCACCTTAATTTTACAAGCAATTAGGGCGGCAGAAAATAGGGAAAGGAGAGAGAAGAGAAAAAAGGAAAAGAGTATAATTGAATTCCCTAATTTAAGGCACTAATAATGGATTGTATATAAATTGTAAGAAACTCTTATTTAGGACGATTAATATATAAAATTAGGACAATTTTGATAAATAAATTTAAATATTATATAGAAATAAAAAAATCCCACTATAAAACCATTAAAGGTAGTGATCTGAGCATTAGTCATTTCTGAAACTTAAAATTTTTGCGATTTTACTATAATAAACAGAGTTGAGATGCATTTTCTGTTGAAAATCTGAGCAAATTATTACTCTAAAATATGCATTATAAGACCGGTAAAAAACTATTTATATATAATAGGAAAGGCAAAGAAATGTTATGATGACAAGTGGCGTAACATTAAATGACACATGTAAATTGTTTGGACAATTCTCCAACTTTGTTGGAGTTTCAAATTTATTTATTTTTTAAAAAATGTAAAGAACACTTTTTTTTCAGAATTCAAAAAGAATTTTTAGATTTTTTTTAAAAATAACTGATATTTTTAAATTTTATCTGCTGACAGTTTTTAAATTTTATTTATGGGCAGTTCTTTTCTTTGAATGTGAACCAAAAACATAAAAGAAGACTTAGAAACCACCAACTACTCCCACTTCTTCCACTCCCCCTCCTCACGGTCAGTTTAAAAACTAACTGAATTTCTCTTCTTGCATATTAGATTAAAAAACATGTACAGTTCCCTTTTTTACTCTCACCGAAAAATTGCACCACAGATGGCCGATCAGTAAACTGCTAAGCATCTAAATCATTCTGCAATTATGCATCTCAGGTGCAGTACTCACTTCTGTTTTTTCTTGTTTTTCCTAATATATATATTCCTGACTGTCTACATGTCTTTAACTCAAAGTAGGAAATATTAAAGTAAAAGATACTAATAAGTCGTAACACTATCATGAGACAATTCAATCTAAAAAAAAGTTAAAAGTTTTTTTTTCGATGTCAAACTTAATGTAACTACCCGACCAGTTGTTTTGAGAATTAACGTCTCTTTCGGCGGCTTAAGGTCTCGAAGCAACTTCGTGTTACGTATTATGACTTGTGTGTGTGTAGTGGTTTCAGAATCGAATCGGTGTTTCTAATGCTGATGGCTCGAGAAAGATGATCTTCGAGGAGGCTTAAAGTTGGTAATAATTTATTAGTTCAAGTGCTACAAGGATGGAATTTAGATTTGAGGGGTATTTGGGTAGCGAAGCAAAAGGAAGGACATGGTAGGAGGTGTCTCGCAGTGGTTGAATTGCTAGTAGGTCAAGTATGAAAAACAGAGGTCGAGAAGTTATTTAAAGGAGATGGTTTAACCGAAGTGGGAGTGGCAGAGTAGCATATAGATTCTGTGGAAAGATAGCCACATACCTTGAGGAAGTTTAAAGCGATTTGGGGATCATGGTGGTCAATGACTAAGTTTATAAGTTTCATTTGGGACGGTGGCTACTGTACTGAGGAAAATTGAATATGTCAGAGAGGTGTTTGCTTGAAAGAAAGAGGGGCGTGAAATGCTTGCTTATCATTTTTGGGTGCAACCTGACTTAAAGTTTGGAACGTATGGCTGGACTTTCAGTGGATGCTAATGGGAAATGAACAGACTTTTGCAGCTAGTGGACGAGCATGGGCTTAGAAGGATTTGCTGATTTCGTGGTAGTTGTAACCAGGAAAATATTATTGGAAGATGTCGAAATGGAATTCCACAGGTGGGGTATCTCCTGTGAGCAGGTTAGCTGTTGCGTGATTCTTGATGAAGTTCTACGGAAAGTTCTACTTTCTACACAGCGGGAGGCATGTACTGGGGTATGAGTTTTGATCGCTTAAAGAAGATTGTGCGACTGTCAGAAGGTTGAATGTGTGATTGTGGCTGATAATTCAAAATGTTTTATGCAAAGTTTAACATTAGATTACGAGAATTTGGGCTTGAAGGTGTGAGATCATGGTAAGTGAGAAGGAGGAGATATTGTGGGTTCTAGATTTATGTGATTGTAGCTTAAAGCTAAGTGGCGGAGCCCACAGTTTATGATTGGGTCACATGGTTGTGTGCCTGTGCAGTTTCTAGTTATTGGTGCCTTGGTGGATTATTTATTACTAGGAAAAAGAAAATATCAGGGGTAATTCAAGTAAAGGAGTTGAAGAATGCATGCTACATTTCGCCTTATCGATTCATCTACAGGTTTGGGATGTCTTCGAATTTTATGCTTCTTGTGGAAGTGATGTACAAGGAAAAGAATTCATCTGGTTGCTTCTTTGGAAGTGTTCATATGCTAACAGAGCACTAGTGTTTAGTTATATAATCGAAACCAGGTCAGAATGGGTGACTCTCAACAATGGCTCTAGTGGGTTCAAGAATATAAGCACGGTGTCTGAGAATGTTGGGTTTGTCGTGTGGTTGAAGAGCGGGATTTCTACAGCAGAGTGTGAAGAATACTTGGGGAATCTTTTTTGTTATCATTGGGTCTGCGGGGCAGTATTGGGGAAATGGGAGAAACAACTTCGGATTCGTCGAAGGTCCTTCAGAATGGGTGAACCAGTTGGAAATGCTATTATGCGCATAAGAGGGTATGAAATGGTTCATGGGTATTGAGACTATGTGATCTCGCGATTTGGATCACTTGGGATGAGTGTTGATTGGGTTTCATTATGTTTCCAAATGGAGCTATTATTATTTCTAAGGCAAGTCAAGAGTAAATTGAAAGAAGTGGGGTCAGTTAGTAATGATTTGAATCAGCATGAATGTGGCAATGATCAGGTCCTTCGGCGTGTTAAGTTATACAGGTGGTTGGTGCCGTATGTGCGCGCTTGACAACCACTTACTTCGATTGATTTGGGAGGTATTTGATTCTAATGGCATTATTATGTGTAATTGGATCTCAGAAGAGCTATGGCTATTTTGACCACGACTTGAGGTTTATATTTTCTACTGTAATAGGAATTCAGTTACATGCTGCAATAGTTCTTCTAAAATGAGTTAAGTGAAAGGTTTCTAGCCAATGAAGTGTTTATTCTACTAGTAGTTCAGGGGTTATGATGAATTCTTGGATTCTCTCCTAGCAGCAGGTTAGATACAGTGAGCGGTATGAAAATTGGAAGTTGAGGATCAAGGTTGTGGTTAGGTGTTGATAAGAATGTCACGGGCTTGGATGAGCAGGGAGGATTTCAGATGCTCAGAGTATGCCGGCACCATCTTAGTGTCTCCTGAGAACGGTGTCCTGTGGAAGAAGCATTGTGTATTGATTTGCAGATTCTTGATTTGCTTCATAGAATTTGTACGGTTGGAGGTATACATATGGAGGCTTTGCTACCTGGTGTGGAAGATCGTGGAAGTATAACCCACGGGAAGTTCGTATGAGCATGACATGTTAGTCACTTGGTTGTTAAGGATTGAAACAAAGTATGGAGTTTCTGGTACTATCGCTAATGTGAGAGTTTATGCCTGAAAAGCGCATAATTCATTTGGTTGTGGACTGTGGGAGTTTGTTCCGGATTGGATGGCTGCTCGTGTGTGTCATGAATAGGGCCATTGTGAATCCTTGAAAGGTTGTTCGCCAGTATGGTATGATCAGAATCGGCTTGACGTCCGTTGGTAGGTCTAGTGTGAAGGTGTGCTCTACGTCAGATCGGATGTGTTTATTCGGCATAGCATTCCTTATGGAGGCATCTTCGGGCGTTGGATGTTATTCCCGTCGTCAGCTATTCCATATAATACCCTATTGTGCCATGTGGGTTGTAAGACAACTTGATTATTTGCATATGGGTTGTGATCACGTGTAGCTTGTGGTGTTATATGAGTAAGATGGCTCTCGAGATGCAAGTCATTTATTGCACCTTAGTCGTGCTTGGGTTTTTGTAGCGTATGGCGCTATCCGCCTCCCCAGGGTTGTATTATGTACTTGGCATGCTTGTGGTCTATATTCGGGCATTTCGTAAGTATAAGCATTATGGCTTGATGGGTGTCTCCTTATTGATTGTTATGCATGGATCAAGAGGTACGCCACCACGGATATATTGCTTGGATCGGGTGGCACGCCGCCACAGGTATAATGTTTGGATTGGGTGGCACGCCTCCACGGGTATGTTGTGTGGATCGGGTTGCATGCCGCAACAGTGTCATATTTAGATCGGGTTGCACGCTGCAACGATGAGATGTTAAGTACGGTTCTTTATACTTATTTTGGGTGCCCTGTTTCTCATCTCTGAGATAGAGTCATAGCATCGGTTTGGCCATATTATTCGTTACGCGGGCTGGATGGTTCTTTGCTAGAGTTCGTTCTTCTCTATGGGTCATATTCGAGTTGTAGCTTGTTGGTGCTTTGATGGCACCGTATGTGATTTTAGACAGTGTTTGAGGTGGCTTATTGCCCGAGCAACTTGTATTGGGTAGACAAGGTTATTGGACCTGAGATCAGTGCGATCGGATTTACATATGGTATATTAAAAAGAAAATATCGTTATTCAGTTTAGAATTAGGTAATGGTTCTTGTCAGGTGGATAGATCCCATGATTTATTGATTTGGCAAGTGGTTATGAGCTTCTACGCATCTCTTTCGTCGTGGCAGTATTGCGAGAGTCGGAACAGGGCTTATATGTGTTATGAGGTGTATTACGGGCAACGAATTTGTGAAATTGCAGCTATTTTTGTCGAAGGATGTTATTATGGGCAAACGACCTATGTGGTGCATCGTGTGATATCAGCATGGGTGCATGATCATGTTTTGGTTCAATGTGTGGGGATTGATACGATGTTCATATGTTAGAATCAGGTCTTGCAGAGAAATCTAGATGTTGGCAATTGGTCCTAAGGCTTGTTGGCTAAGGTAAAAGGGAGGATCTTCAGTCTGCCTCGAGCTAATGTGCTCACATGGGTTGTGGTGGCACGGGTAGGTGCACGAGGTGTTAAACAATGATTTTGGACAACTTCGGAACAGTTCTTCGGAATTGGGATTTGAAGGTTCCAACACGTTCGTATGATGATTTCAGACTTGGGCGTATGTTCGAGTTGAGTATCGGACCGTCGGGAATATTTCGACGCTTGTTGTGGAAAAATTGGCATTTTGAAGGTTTTCAAATTTCTAAAGTTTGATTTGAAGTGAATTTTGGTGTAATCAATGTCTGTTTGGGGTTCTGAGCCTTGGAATAGGTTCGTATCGTGATTTGTGACTTGCACGTAAAGTTTGGCGTCATTCCGAAATGTTTAAGTATAATTCGGACGCGTTCAGCGAAGTTTGAATGTTTGAAAGTTTAAAGAAAGATTTCGATCGTCATTGCATAATTTTGATATTGTTTGGCATGGTTTGAGGCTTCGGCTAAGCCGATATCGTGTTTTGGGATGTGTAGGCATGTTTGGATGGGGTTTCGGGGGCCTCGGGTGCGAATCGGATTGGAAACGGATCGAGTTTGGACTTGAAAAAATTGCTGAGGCAGTTGAGATCTGGTGTAATCGCACCTGCGTGGAAAGGGCCGCAGCTGCGAGCTGGCGGAAGCAGCCAAAGAGGTCGCAGAAGCGGAGGGGAGTGAGGTTGGCTGGATTCTCAGGTGCGAGAAATCCACCGCACCTACGAGCTTGTGAAGCGGAGGTTGGTCGCAGAAGCGAAATAGGGGAAGGGGAGGTATTTCCGCAGAAGTGGAGGAACGGGCGCTGGTGCGAAAGCTTGACCGCAAATGCGGAGGTGGGGAGGCCTTAAGGGAACCGCAAAAGCGAAATTATGGCCACACCTACGGGACCACAGATGCGGTCAAGTCACCGCAGATGCGGTCAAGTCACCACAGGTGCGATGATCGCTGGGCAGAGGGCCTTGTTAAGTACGTGGGTTTGGCTCATTTTCATTTCATTTCTTCCACGGGAGCCGGCCTTGGAGAGATTTTGGAGCGACATTTTTATCGCCTATCATGAGGTAAGTAATTTCTACAAGTAGTGAGTTAAATATACAAATTTGGGCTTGTAAATACATGGAAAATTATGGGAATTTTGGGATTTTAAGAGAAAAATCTAGAAATTGGTATTTTGGATTTTGACCACGATTTTGGAAGTGAAGTTAGGAATACCATACGTATTTGAGTTAGTAATGTCATGGGTAATGATTTTCTTCATGAAGTTTTAGAATCCGGACACCTAGGCCTGAGGGTTGACTTTATTGACTTTTCGAGCGGTATTAGGAATTGTTATAAATAAATTAATTATGATGTTGGAGTATATTTTTATTGGTTTTTACGATTTATTGACTAGTTCGGATCGATGGGCGTTTGGTTTGAGGTGTTAGAGAGGCGTTGGAGCCGGTTATGGAGGTAAGTCTCCTATCTAACCCTGTGAGGGGGAATTTACCCCGTAGGTGTTATATTCTTATGTGCTACAATTTGTGGGAGCTATACACGTGTGAGGTGACGAGTGTCCACTCGTATGCTAGGATTCCTGAATTGCCCGGGTAGACTTAGGTTTATGCCATGCTTTAATTGTACTATTTAAGTTATCCTTGCCTGTTTAATTCCTTTATTTTGCGTGACGACTTGAGACTAGGCTTGTGTAGAGTGATAGTATCGCTATTGTAAGAGATTTGACGAGCTACTTGATTAGTCACGGAAAAATTGTGTCTCCCTTACGAATTCCTCTCGCGTTGCGTGTTTTCATTTAAAAGCTTCTTTAAATTTTATAACTCACACGTATCTTTGTGAGTGGGGTCAAGGACCCGCTAAAGTATCATATTCTCATGGGAGCAGGTCATTCGCCTTGGCAGTATAATAGATGCATCTATGGTTCGTGTCGTTCGACCCTGGGCGTTGCACACATTATTATGGGATCGGGTAGTACACCTCGGCATTTCTATAACTACTTCTATGGGATCAGGTCGTTCGCCTTGGCAGCATCGTGCGTAATATTTGGCAAGAAGCCATTGTATCCGTGAGGTTTCCTGATTTGAGTTTTGACGATCTATCCGGTGGGACCATTTTCCAAATATATTCTAGCTGAGGAGGTGACCGATAATTGAGGGCTTGCGTTCACTGTTCAGAGGAGGATCGTACCACGTGCTTAAATTTATTTACACTGTTTTTACTGTGCCTCACACTTGTTTACTTTCTGTTGTACTTGATTTATTGGACCCCTAGTAAGTGTTGATGTCGACCCCTCGTCACTATTTCTTCGGGGTTAGGCTAGATACTTACTAGGTATGCATTGATTTACGTGCTCATGCTACACTTGCTGAAATTTTTGTGCAGGTATATATGTATATTTCTGGTGGTCCTTTGGTCACAGAGGCGCAGCTATTGTGATGATATTATGTTGAGCTGCATTCCATGTTACAATCCGCATGATATAGAGTCTCCATCAGAGTTATTTACATTCCCCTGTCTAACTTGTATTCCAGACAGATGTTGTATTTATTAATATTTCTCGGTAGATGCTCATGCACTTGTGACACCGGGTTTTGGGGGTTCCTATTGGATGATCATTATTGTAGTTCACATAATTAATATCATTTTACCTTGTAATTTATACTTTATACGAAAATTTATAAAGAGAATTTATGGGCTCCTACGAGTACCTGATGTTTATTTTATTTATTTAATGGTATTTATGATTTCAGAAATTTTAAAATAGGTAATTAAGTCGATAACTCACCGTTGGGGATTTTGGGTCTTGACAGCTTGGTATCAGAGTGTTAGGTTCACTTAGGTCTCACGAGTCATGAGAAAGTCTAGTAGAGTCTCGCTGATTTGTACGGGGACGTATGTACTTATGTTCGAGAGGCTACAGGGCTGTTAGGACCACTTCCCTTCTTGATTCCTCATCGTGCAATTTGATTCCATTTTAGGATCATGCCTTTGTTTCCCTTCTATTCATTCTTATACGATGTGGAGTGCTTGTTATCAATTGGGCATCGAGGAGTTGTTATGGTACTATAGATGTGGTGCAGGAGGTTTCTCCTTGCGTATTTGATTGGGCTATTTTCGTCGCCTCATAGAGGGATGTTTTGTATTTCAGTGCAATGTTAGTGTTGCCTACGGGTTCACGGCTATGCACGGTGCATTATGATGTTCATGAATGGTTATCGCGCAGTGTTGGTATAAATGGTAATGTGCTTATCAATGTGATGCGGCAATGAATGACTAGAAAGAAGGACTACTCGGTTCATGGCTTAGAGGTTCGACAGTTAATTCCAACGGAGGAAAGGAAATCGGACTATCGATGTTCAGGCTTTGGTTGATGTAGCAACGAGACTTGATATTTTCGAGCGTGGTGGATTTCTCATTTGTGATGTGGTGTCGTCGTCCTTGTTTGAACGCATTAAGGCTCGTCAGTGTTGTGGTCTTCTTTGATTTGCCTTCAGGGTTGGGTGTTGTGAAATGGTGCTTGAGTAGCGATTCTCAAAGATTGCGGTGTGTAGCGGTTTGAGAATCGAATTGGTGTTTCTAATGTTGATGGCTCGAGAAGATGATCTTCGGGGAGGCTTAGAGTTGGTGTCAATTTATCTGTTCGGATGCTACAGATGGATTATGATTTGAGGTATAATTTTGGCAGCAAAAGAGGAGGAAGGACATGGTGGGATGTGTCTCGCGGTGATTGAATTTCTAGCAGGTCAAGTATGAAAATCAAAGGTCGAGAAGTTGCTTAAAGGAGATGGTTTAACCAAAGTGGGAGTGGTAGAGTAGCATATGGATTCTATGGTAGGATAGCCACATGCTTTGAGGAAAGTTTAAAGCGATTGTAAATCATTGTGAAAGTGACTAGGTCTAGGAATTTTATTTGGAATGGTGGCTAATGTGCTAAGGAAGGTTGAATATGACGGAAAGAAGTTTGCTTGGAATGAAGAGGGGTATAGAAGCTTGATTATCGTTATGGGATGCGACGTGACTTCGAGCTTGGAATATATTATCAGACTTTCAGTTGATGTTAACAAGGAATGAGCAGAATTTTACAGCCGGTGGACGAGCATGGGCTCAGGAGGGTTTACTGATTTCATAGTAGTGGTACCCAGTGCAGCGTCATTAGAAGATGTCAGTATGGAGTTCCACAGGTCGGCTATCTCCTGTGGGCAGGTTAGCGGTTGCGTGATTTTTGAAGTTTCTACGAAGAGTTCTACTTACTACTCAGCAGAAGGTTGAATATGCGATTGTGACTGATAATTCGGAATTTTCATGAAAAGTTTAATAAGGGATTTTGAGAAATTTGGCGGGTTAACGGTGCAGGATCATGGTAAATTGAGAAGGAGGAATCCTTGTGGGTTCTAGATTTATGTGCTTGTAGCTTAAAGTAGGGAGCCCACCATCTACAATTGAATCATGTGGTTGTCTGCTTGTGCGGTTTCTGGTTATCGGTGCATTAGTAGATTATTTATGACTAAGAAAAGAAAATATCAGGGGTAATTCGAGCAAAGAACTTGATGAATGTGTGGTATATTTCGCCTTATTGACTCATGTGCAGGTTTTGGGAAGACTCGGGATTTATGCATCTTGTGGATGTGATGTACAAGGAAAAGAATTAATCTAGTTGCTTCTTTGGGAGCGTTCATGTGCTAACAGAGCGATGGAGTTTGATTATTTCGGGACTAGGTCAGAGTGGGTGAGACTCTACAATGGCTCTAATGGGTTCGAGAAGGTAACGCTGTGTCTAAGGATTTTTGGGTTCGTTATGTGATAGAAGATCAGGATTTTGCAGCAGAGTGTGAAGAATACTTGGGGAATTTTCTATGTTATCATTAGGTCTGCAGGGCAGTGTTGGAGAAATGGGAGAAACAATTTCTAATTTACGAAAGGTCTTTCAGAATGGGTGTACCAGTTAGAGATTCTATAGTGAGGAGGGTATGATATGGTTCATGGGTACCGAGAGGATGTGGTCTCCTGATTCGGGTCACTCGGGATGAGTGCTGATTGAGTCCGTCATGTTTTGAATGAAGCCATTATTATTTCTAAGCAGGTCAATAGTATATTGGAGGTATTTGGTTCAAATGGCCTTGTTATGTGTAAATAGATCCCAGAAGAATTATTGTTGTTTAGGTACAACTTGAGGTTTGTATTTTCTGCAGTTATGGGAATCTGGTTGCATGTTGCAATTGTTCCTCTGAAATGTGTTGAGTAAAAGAGGTTCTAGATGATAAGTTGTTTATCCTAGTGGTGAGTCAAGAGTTATGATTAAATTCTGGCACTCTCCTGTAGCGGCATGATAAGTGCACTGAGCGGTATGGAAATTGGAAGTTGAGGACCAAGGTTGAGGTTTGGTGCGGATAAGAATGTCACGAACTCGGAGGAGCGGGAGAGATTTAAGATGTTCAGAGTATGCTGGCATTACTTTCGGGCAGTCTGAGGATGGTCTGTTTTGGGTATTAAAGTGCGGGTGCTTGACTAGCCCTATGGAAATAGCATGGTCGATGGCCATCAATGTTCAGATTTTACTACCTGGTGTGGAAGGTTGTGGGAGTATATCCCCTGCGAAGATCGTATAAGGGTAATGTGTTAGTCATATGATTATTAGAGATTGAAATCAGGTATGGAGATTTTGGTGTTATCGCCAACAGGAGAGGTTATGGCTGAGAGGTGCTCTATACCTTTGGTTATGGACTGTGGGGGTTCTTTGTTCCAGATTTGACGGCTGCTCTTATGTGTCATGAATAGGGCTATTGTGGATCCTTGGAAGGTTCTTAGCCCAGTATGGGATAAGCGGAATTGGCTTGAGGTTCGCTAGTAGATTAACATCAGATCAGAGGTGTTCATTCAGCATAGTACTGCATATGGAGGAGTATTTGAGTGTTGGGTGTTATTCATGTCGTCAGCTATTCTCTGTAATACTCAACTATGCTATGTGGGTTGTGAGACAACTTGATTATTCGCACGTATGTTGTGGTCCTGTGTAGCCCGTCGTTATTGCACCTTAGTCCAGTTCGAGTTTTGTGGTGCATGGCACTATCCGTCTCACCAGAGTCGTAATTATGCATTTGGCATGGTTGTGGTCGATATTCGGGCATTATGTAGGTATGAGCATTATGGCTCGATGATTATTTCCTTATTAATTGTTATGAGTGGATCGGGTGGCACTCCGCCACATGTATGTTGTTTGGATCGGGTTGCACGCTGCAACGGTATCATGTGTGGGTCGGGTTGCACGCCTCAACAGTAAGATGTTGAGTACGGTTCCCTATATTTATTCTTGTGTGTTTTGTTTCTCATTCTCTAAGAAGGGTTCATAGTATCTGTTCGACCGTTTTATTCGTTACGCAGGCTGGGTAGTTCTTTTACAGAGTTCGTTCCTCTTTATGTGTCATATTCAAGTTATAGCTTATCGTTGCAATGATGGAGTCATATAAGATCTTGTTCAGTGTTTGAGGTTGCTTATTGCCTGAGCAGCTTGTACTGGGTGAGACGATATTATTGGACTTGAAATCGGTAGGGTCGGATTTATGCAAGGTATATTAAAGGGAAAATGTCATTATTTAGTTCAGAATGAGTTAGTAGTTCTTGTCAAGTGGAGGAACTCCGTGAGCTATTGATTTGACGGGTGATTATGAGATCCTGCACATCTCTTTCATCGTTGCATTATTCTGAGGGTTAAGACCAGGTTTATATGTGTTATAAGGTATACTACGGGCATCAAGTCAGTGAATTTGCAGCTGTTGCTCGGAGGAGGTTATCACGGGCAAATGAGTTATGTAGTGCATGGTGTGATATCAGCATGGGTGCATGGTCATATAAGGGTTCAGCGTGTGGAGATTGGTACGGTGTTCGTATGTTAGAATTAGGTCTCGTGGAGAATTTCGGATGTTGGAATTTGGTTCTAAGGCTTATTAGCTAAGGTTATAGGAAGAATCATCAGTCTGGCCCGAGCTAATATGCACACATGGATTGTAGTGGCACAAGTAGGTGCACGAGGTGTCAAACGGTGATTTCCGACAACTCAGAAACAGTTCTTGGCACGTTTGAGGACGAACACATGTTTAAGTGGGGGAGAATGTAATGACCCAACAAGTCATTTTGTGCTCTAGCGCGTCGTTCGGTGGTTTGAGGTCACGGGTAGCTTCACTTCATGTTTTATGACTTGTACGTGTGGTCGGAATTGAATTCCAGGAAGTTCAGAGTTGTTACAGAAGGAAAATTCTCATTTCGGAAGCTTTAAGTTGGAAGAATTGACCATGTTTTGACTTTTGAGTAAATGGCCTCGGAATCAAGATTTGAAGGTTCCAATAGGTTGGTATGATGATTTCAGACTTGGGCGTAAATTCGGGTTTAGTATCGGACTGCCCGGGAATATTTCGGTGCTTGTTGTGGAAAAATTGGCATTTTGAAGGTTTTAGAATTTCTTAAGTTTGATTTGAAGTGAATTTTGGTGTTATCAATGTCCATTTGGGGTTCCGAGCCTTGGAATAGGTTCGTATCGTTATTTATGACTTGCATGTAAAGTTTGGCATCATTCCGGAATGTTTAAGTATAATTCGGACGCGTTCGGCGAAATTTGAATGTTTGAAAGATTAAAGAAAGGTTTCGATTGTCAATTCTTAATTTTGATGTTGTTTGGCATGGTTTGAGGCTTCGACAAAGTTCATATCGTGTTTTGGGATGTGTTGGTATGTTTGGATGGGGTCCCCGGGGCCTCGAGTACGAATCGGATTGGAAACGGATCGAGTTTGGACTTGAAAGAATTGCTGAGGCAGTTGAGATTTGGTGTAATCATACCGGCGTGGAAAGGGCGTAGGTGCGAGCTCGCGGAAGCGGCCAAAGGGGTTGCAAAAGCGGAGGGGAGTGAGGTTGGCTGGATTCGCAGGTGCGAGGAATCCACCGCACCTACGAGCTCGCAGATGTGGGCGGTTGGTCGCAGAAGCAAAATAGGGGAAGGGGAGGCATTTCCGTAGAAGCGGAGGAATGGGCGCAGGTGTGCATTCGTATGGGGGAAAGCTTGCCCGCAGATGCGGAAGAGGGGAGGCCTTAAGGGAACCGCAGAAGTGCAATTTTGGCCGCACCTGCGGGACCGCAGATGCAGTCAAGTGACTGCAGGTGTGATGATCGCTGGGCAGAGAACATTGTTAAGTACGTGGGTTTGGCTCATTTTCATTTTATTTCTTCCATGGGAGTCAGCCTTAGAGCGATTTTGGAGCACCATTTTCATTGTCTATCATGAGGTAAGTAATTTCTACAAGTTGTGAGTTAAATATACGAATTTGGCCTTGTAAATATATGGAAGATTGCGGGAATCTTGGGATTTAAAGAGAAAAACCTAGAAATAGGTATTTCGGATTTTGGCTACGATTTCGGAAGTGAAGTTAGGAATAAAATATGTATTTGGGTTCGTAATGTCATGGGCAATGATTTTTTTCAAGACTTTTTGGAATCCGGGCACGTGGGCCTGAGTGTTGACTTTATCGACTTTTTGAGCGGTGTTAGGAATTGTTATAAATCAATTAGTTATGATGTTGGAGTATATTTATATTGGTGTTCATGATTTATTGACTAGTTCGATTGATGGGCATTTGGTTTGAGGTGTTAGAGAGGCGTTGGAGCCGGTTATGAAACTTCGGAGCAAGGTAAGTCTCCTGTCTAACGTTGTGAGGGGGAATTTACCTTGTAGGTGTTATATTCTTATGTGCTACATGTTTTGGGAGCTAAGCACGTATGAGGTGACGAGTGCCCGTGTGAATGCTTGGATTCCTTAATTGCCCGGGTCGACTTAGGTTTACGCCATACTTTAATTGTAGTATTTGAGTTATCCTTGCCTGTTTAATTCCTTTATTTTGCGTGACGACTTGAGACTAGGCTTGTGCAGAGTGATAGCCTCGCTATTGTAAGATATTTGACGAGCTACTTGATTAGTTGCGGAACAATTGTGTCTCCTTTACGAATTCCTATCGCTTTGTGCATTTTCATTGAAAAGCTTCTTTAAATTTCAAAACTCACACGTATCTTCGTGAGTGGGTTCAAGGACCTGTTAAAGTATCATATTCTCATGGGAGCGGGCCGTTCGCCTCGGCAATATAATAGATGCATTTATGGTTCGTGCTCTCGGCAGTGCACATATTATTATGGATCGGGTCATATGCCTCAACAGTTCTATAACTACTCTTATGGGATCGAGTCGTTCGCCTCGGCAGCGTCGTGCGTAATATTTGGCAAGAAGCCATCGTATCTGTGAGTTTTTCTGATTTGAGTTGTGAAGATCTATCCGGTGGGGACCATTTTCCATATATACTCCGGTTGAGGAGGTGACCGATAATTGAGGGCTTGCATTTACTGTTCAGAGGAGGATCGTACCACCTGCTTAAATTTGTTTACACTGTTTTTACCATGCCTTACTGTCACGACCCAAAATCCAAACCGTCATGATGGCACCTAACCCGACCCGCTAGGTAAGCCAATTACTACAGAACACAATATAATAATACTGATGTGAGTCAAAGATGAGATAACTGAATTTATACAACTCCCCAAGGACCGGTAGTACAAATCATGAGCTTCTAAGATATAGAGTTTACAAAGCTGGTTTGAAATAAAATACACCATCTGTTTGAAATATACATAAACAGATCTGAAATACTAAAGCTAGCAAGATCAAGAGGCAGCTATGACTGGAACGCAAGTACATCTTCATATCCAGCTCCTGTCGTATGCAACTACATCATCAGCATCCAACATCTGCACGCAAGGTGCAGAAGTGTACTATGAGTACAACTGACCCTATATACTCAATAAGTAACAAACCTAACCTTAGATTGAAATTAGTGACGAGCTGGGACAAGGGTCAGAGTCCAACTCCATTAACCAGCAACAGTTCATAACAATATAATAAAAATGGTAAAAGAAATAACTCAGCTGGTTCACAGTTACGAAAAAAATAGGCATGATTTTCAAGTATAATAGTAGATCCCAGATCTTTTACCGAAAACCTCAAAAAAAATATATGAATAAGTTTGATAAACTGTGATTTTCCCAAAATCCTGTCAACAATAAATAGGACGTTTCATTTCCAGATAACATGAGGAAAATACATCTCTATGCCTACATGTCAATATAGAGGTGAAATCATGAATGTCACCAAAATCGAGTTGCATGAGGAATGCATCTCTATGCTTGTATCTCAAGTACACATGTCGCATGCAATGCATCTCAATGATGAATTCGTGTACTCACACTCTCAGAGTATTCAATAACTCAGTATTGAACGGGGCAGGTCTAGCCTAGGGAAGATCCATCCCTCAATATAAATATACAGGGAAACTCCATGCCCAGGGAACTCCATCCCAAATGTAAATATATAGGGAAACTCCATGCCCAGGGAACTCCATCCGAAATGTGAATATATAGGCAACTCCATGCCCAGGGAACTACATCCCAATTATAATATCCACTACACTTACTGTGGGTGTGCAGACTCCGGAGGGGCTCTTTCAGCCCAAGCACTATAATAAGTCAAGTCCAGGCATAAATAAATAAAAATATGTTGTGGTGTGCAGCCCGATCCCATAAATATCACTCACAATTAGGACCCTCGGCCTTACTCAGTCATCAATCTCTCCAGTCTCTCGGGCTCACAATGTCTTGCAACTAGTCCAAAATGATGATATGATGTATCAATAAATAGAGACCGAGATATGATATGCAATGAATGAATATGACTGAGTATGAAATTACAAATTAAACACATAATTCAACAGCATAAATGACCTCAGTGGTCCCAATAGTACCAGCATTTGCCTAAGCATGTTCTCTAACATGAGTCACAACTCAGTTTCTCCAACACTTGAAAAATACATGGAAAATACAAGTTAATTGACTACACAACTCTACAGAATCGACTGAGTCTCATTTTCTATGGTGCACGCCTACACGCCCGTCACCTAGAACAAGCCAAATCCAATGCCAAGCAAGCCAAAAGGTGCTCCAAAAAAACCATCTCACGTGAACTGACCTCCGGACGACTCAAAACTAGCCAAGAACAATTCAATACAATCAACACGAGCTAAAGGAATCAATTCCATAAGAAAATAGTAAGTTCTTAATCAAAAGGTCAAAAGTCAACTCAAAAGCCGGCCCCTAGGTTCACTTCTCGGAATCCAATAAAAGTTACAAAATATGGAAGCCCATTCAACCACGAGTTTAACCATATCAAATTTACCAAAATCCAATACCAAATCGTCACTCAAATCCCCAAATTAAACTCTCCAATCCCTAGCCTCAAACTCCCAAAATTACACCTTCAAAACACACAAACTAAGTAGGAAATTCAATGGGGAAACATAATTTGTGAACAAAATTAACCATAAGTGATATACCTCAAGAATCCCTTAGAAATACCTCTCAAAATTGCCTAAGCCCAAACTTGAAATGTCCAAAATGAAGAAAATCACGAAAAACTTGAACTTAGTACTCTGCCCAGCACTTTCGCACCTACGACTCATTTATTCGCCTGCGGTTTGCCAAGGCTCCACCGCCTCTTCTTCTGTGACCAAACGCACGCAGGTGCGAGTCCACACCTGTAGAAATCCTTCTGCATCTGTGCTCCATAGTAACCAAGTCAATTCCCACTTTTGTGATCGCTGCTTCCGCTCCTGCGCACACGCAGGTGCGCCTCTTCCTCCGCATCTGCGAAGACTCGAAGCCCAGTCTTCTTTTGCTTCTGTGATGACACTGCCACTTTTGCAGCTCCGCAGGTGTGGTCCTCAGCCAAACCAGCGTTAGACAAAATTTCCAAAAATGATTTGAACCTCGTCCGAACTCACCCGAGACCCCATCCTAATATACCAACAAGTTCTATAACATAACACGGACCTATTTGAGGCCTCAAATCACACATAACAACATCGAAACAACGAATCGCACCTCAAATCAAACTTAAATGAACTTTCAACTTTCAGTACTCGCGCCGAAGCATAACAAATCAACTCGGAATGAACTCAAATTATGCATACAAGTCCCAAATAACATAACGAAGCTGTTCCAATTCCCAAAACCACAATCTGAATCCGATATCCACAAAGTCAACTCGCGGTCAAACTTAGGAACTTTCCAAACCTTCAGATATCTCACTTTTGCCAATTAGTGCCGAATCATTCTAGAAATATCCTAATGCAAATCCGAGCATACGCCCGAGTCCAAAATCGCCATTTGGACCTAACGGAACCATCAAAACTCTGTTCCGGGGGCAAATTCACTAAAGTCAAATTTAATCACCTCTTCCAATTTAAAGCTTCAACAATGAAGTTCATACATCATATGGAGCTACTCATGCCCTCAAACTGCCGAGTAAAGTGCAATTGCTCAAAACAAAATATCGGGTCGTTACACTCATACTTGCTTACTTTCTATTGTCCTTGATTTATTGGACTACTAGTTAGTGTCGATGTCGACCACTCGTTACTACTTCTTCGGGGTTAGGCTAGATACTTACTGGGTATGCATTGATTTACATACTCATGCTACACTTACTGCACTTTTTGTGCAGGTATATAAGTATATTTCTAGTGGTCCTTTGGGCGCAGAGGCACGACTATTGCAGGGAATTCATGGTGAGCTTCTTTCCATGTTACGATCCGTAGCATACAGAATCTCCATTTGAGTTATTTACATTCCCCTCTCTAACTTGTATTCCGGGTAGATATTGTATTTATTTATATTTCTCCGTAGATGCTCATGCACTTGTGACATCGAATTTTGGGGGTTTGTACTAGATGTTCATTATTTTAACTCACTTAATTAATATCATTTTACTTTGTAATTTATACTTTATACGGAAATTTCTAAAGAGAATTCACGGGCTCCTACGAGTACCCGATGTTTGTTTTATTTATTTAATGGAATTTATGATTTTTGAATTTTTAAAATGACTAATTAAGTCGATAATTCACCGTTTGCTTGCTTGACGGTGACGTTGGGTGCCATTACGACATTTAGGGGATTTTGGGTCGTGGCAATAACATTTTTAAGTAAAAGAATTTTTAACATTCTTATCTTACGTGCCTCTTAAGCTAAAACCCGTCGTTTCATTTGGTACTTTACTATTCTTAATAGTTGTTTTATCTTACTTTAATTGATTTCTCAAGTTAAGCTTCTCACCCTATCTGATGTTTTCACTTTGATTAAAAATCATTGTTATGTTTTAATTGAACAAATTCTATATTTAAGTTATTAGCTTAACCGATTCTTTATTTTATATAAAAATATTATTTTCTTCACCCAAATGATTTTTAAAATAAACTCATTTCTCATCTGATTTCCTACTTTATTCAAAGTTGTTATATGCCTTATCGTATATAAATATATCTCTTGAACATTTTAATTAGCATTTGACACGGGTACTGCGTACGTGGTAGCACGTGAATTTTGTCGTGCGGATGTGATTTGAAAAATTTGGGCACAAGGTGCTAGTGTGCAAGGTTTGGAAGTTATGACTTATGAACTTAGATTACGAGGGTGGTACATGGGGAAACTCTTGTTGAAATTCTTGCATCAAGAATGATTTAACTGATTGAGTTGTCATCGATTTTGTTTACTTGAACACATTTATATTTCATCTGTACCCCGACTATGTTGATGCTTAATTACTTGGTTGTTTCTCGTTGCCATTCGTGCTCTCATTATTTCCACTGTTGATTGTAATTTGAAATCCTTCTACTATTGGCCTTAAATTGATGTTCTTTTCTTGTTAGTCTTATGTTTTATCCTGCACAGGTTTACATGTCCGGCAGGAGTCTTGACCTGGCCTCGTCACTACTCTACCGAGGTTAGGCTTGATACTTACTGAGTACCATTGTGGTCTACTCATACTACGCTTCTGCACATTTTTGTGCAGATCTAGGTACTTATGATCGAGTTGGTTGGAGACTTATGTATGTGTGGCTAGAGACTTCAAGGTATACCTGCTTGACATTCGCAGGCTCCAAAGTCACCTTCTGTTATATTTTTACTTCCACTGTTTCCTATTAGTAGAATCTGTTATTATTCCGGTATGTGTTAGGCTTGCCTAGTTTTAGAGACTAGGTGTTATCACGACTTCTTATAGAGGAAAATTGGGGTTGTGACAAGTTGGTATCGGAGCTCTAGGTTCATAGGTTTTATGAGTCATAAGTAGGCTTAGTAGAGTCTTGTGGATCAGTACAGAAACATCTGTACTTATCTTCGAGAGGCTGCGGAACTATTAGGAAACTCCATTCTTTCATTCTCTTGTGTGGTATTGATTTCTCTTGAAGCGTATATCTCATATTCCTTTGTATCCACTCACGTATGATATTGCGCACTCGGTATCAGCTATGCGCCAACAGTTCGTGATGCTGTGGATGGGCTACGAGGGAGCTAGGGATGCTCAAATATTGTCTCAACATGTTGTCCAGACTGAGGATGAGGATGTATTGAGAGATCAGTCAGTTGTTCACGTGGGACTGCAGCGGATTCTAGCATCTGGGTGATAAGTACAAACTTAGGAATATTTAATTGGTTGCCTAATCATAGCGATTGTGGTAAGGTCATGAGATGGATGATGATTTGAGAATAGTGGGTGGTATTAGGGACTATGTGGTTCGTATGGTATTTCTACTCAGTGGGAGGTACATATTATCATTCAAGGCACCGAAAGAAGCAAGTTTGACTGTTAAGAGGATGGGCATGCACTTAGTAGATGATTTGAGGTATCTCATGATTGGTGTTGCACGAGCTATGAAGGTTCATATTGTGGATCATCGGATGTTGTGCCCTATGGATTCACGCTAAGTGGGAGAGCCCTTTATCGACGGTTAGATTGCAAGTCATGTGCTATATCAGATTGGCCTGAGATGTATATGGGATATTGAAGGGTTTCTTGGAATTTGTATATGATTAAGATCTGAGATTTGCATGGGTTACTGCTGGGACTTGTGGTATTTCTATGTCATTAATAATTCTATACTTCAGCATCAGAGAGGTTAGAGAAACAAATTCAGACTCAGAGAAGGTGTCTTCAGAGTGTGTATCTCGATTGCGGCATTATAGGGTGCTTCAGAGGAAATACAGTGGTTTATGAGATTCTAGGTTACATGATTTTTGCTAGGATCTCCTGTGGTGAGCTTTGGGTAAGGATCGTGGTGTTGTGTCTTGGAGAAGTATCACCTTGAGGGTAATTTAGAAAGGAACTCGGGAAAATAGGGCAGCTTGGTAGTAGATTGGATCAACAAAGTAATGGTGTGATCGGTTCCTTGGGTGCTTATGATGTGGTGAGTCTCTACAGGTGTTTTAAGGCAATACTCTTGAGTTTGGCGACCTGCATGGCTTGGTTGAGTTAGGGAGATTCAGTTATGATGGCTTGGCTATGTGCAAATGAGTTTTGAAGAGTTCTCGATGCTACCACAGTTTGAGATAGATATTTCCTACTGGCGTGAGTAGCATGTTGCGTATCGTGAATTTTCTCCTAGATAGGATCAAACGGAAGATTTTTGACCGATCGGGTATGTATTCTGCTGGTGACTCGGAGTTGATTATGAGATTCTCGTGCTTTTCATATGATGGCATGATAGATGCAGTGCGTCTTGTGGGATTGAGATTTGCATGTACAAGGTGGTGGTTTAGCTTTGAAGGGAAGGTCATGAATTCTTAAGCAACATAAACGGTTTGAGATGACCAGATGAATGCTATTACTACTTGGTATTGCCTGAGAAAGGTGCACATTTCAGAAGGTGCACTGCGTTTTGACTTACGAATGTTTAACTGGTATTGCAGTACTCCCCTGGTTGATCGGCTGCTTATGTTCAGATTTTGCTATGTGGAATGGAAGGCTTGTAGAAGTATTTCTCATGAGGATGATTATGTATGAGAGATGTGTTAGTCATTCGAGTGGTGGAATTAGGATCAGCCATGGTGATTCAGGTGTTCTATGAATTTGGAGACTGGGAGTTTTCAGAAATAGGTTGCTTCAGGGTCGCATTGTGAAGATGTGGCCAAAGTTAGCTAGATGGCAATACTGATGTGCCGGGTAATTTCGGCACATTTTGATATTACTCGCCTAAAATTTAACTTGTTTTACGTGTAAATTTTCATGATACTTATGTAATTTTAGTGTATTTTTAGTACATCGAGTGTAAGGACCCAGAAGTACGGAAAAGAGTTCAAAAAGTCAACTGAAGAAAAGAAAAGAAGTTAAAAGCATCGCAGATACGAGTATGCGGTCGTAAACTGAAAATGCGGACCGCATATTCCACAAGCAGATCGCAAACAAGGACGGAACTCTAGGCCAATCTTCATGACGAGAATGCGGCCGCAAATGCGACCGCAAAACAGGAGTGCGAACCGCGAAATAACAAGGTGCAATCGCAAACACGAACAGAGTTCTGGGTGAAAATCAGAGTGGAGAATGCGATCGCATTTCGCGATCGCATAATCAACATGCGAACCGCAAAATGAAAATGCGATGAAGGCAAAACTAGTGGGTTGACTCTGCGATCGCCTATGCAAATTTGCGGTCCACATTTCTGTTCTGCGACAGAAATGCGGTCCGTATTATCACAACAGGGGCAAATCAGACTGAAACTCGCCTCGGGTATTGGGCCTCTATAAATAGGTTTTATAGGGTTTTGTGAAGAGAGTCTTGTCAGAATTTAGAGCACAAAGTACGGGAAATTAACTAGTTGAATTATTAAAAGCTTTTGGGGATCAAATACCTTCTATTTTTGTAAGATGATATCAATTACTGTTCTTTGTTCTTCAATTTTCAGCATGAATAACTAAACTTCGAACGCTGAGGTTGTGAACCCTAGATGGGTAGAATGTTGTTGAGATTTTGATATTGAATATGATTTAGAAGAAAGCTTGATATTTATTTTATTTCTTGTTCTTAAATTAATCATTAGTGGTTGCAAACATTAACGAACTCCAATAAACTCTATCTTATCTTGGAAAAGTGGGATAGAAGTTGGTAGAAATAAATAACAAAGACTTAAGGCTTTAAACCTTGTTTAATAAAATCACTTAGGAATAAGTAGGTTTTAATTTGGCGTTTAATTGGTTGTTCTTAAGCATACCTCTTTTGCATTCGGGAGAATCGCAAAGAGGATACATTATCCAATTATTGAGAAATATTGGATAGTAAATTAAACATCAATTGCATATCAAGAAAGATATTCAATATTAATATCAAGAACATTCTACTACATTAAGGGGGACACAACCTTGGTTTCTTAAATTCCTATTATTCACATTCATACTATTACAATTAGTTTTCAGTTTTCGTTTATTCATACAGTCAACACTCTTTTGTTCTATTTGAGTTACTTGATAGAATTATGACTTTGTCAAGTATTACATTAATTAGATAATCGTTTCACACCTATTCCCTATGGGATTCGACCCCAACCTTGTTGGGTTATTATATTTGACATCGACCGCTTACACTCTTCTTAAGGTGTAATTTGAGCGAATCAAATTTTGGCACCGTTGCCGGGGAATACGGTTTTGAAATTGCTAATTAGTGTATACTTTACTATACGTCTAGTTCCACTTGATTACACGCTGTTTGTTTTGGTTGTTGTAGACAGGGAGATATGTCGGACCATGAAGATGATGCAGAGGTAGAGGAGGAAGGAAACCCTTTTGCAGATATTGAAGAATATATCGAGGATACAAACGCTATAGTATCTCCGGCTATAGGTGCTGCTACTTTCAAGGTGGAACATGGACTAATTCTGATGCTGAAAGCGGAGGGATTTTTCAGAAACTCCACTGATGACGATCTCACGCAGCACCTCAGGAATTTCTTGGGTGTTTGTGCGATGCACAAGCAAAACCATGTCTCTGACGATGCCCTAAGGCTGAGATGCTTTAAGTATTCATTAGCTGGGGATGCGAGGAAATGGCTTCAGAATCTTCCTCCGAATTGCATACGTTCATGGCCTGAACTTGTCCGGGCATTCTTGTCAAAATGGTTTCCACAAAGCAACACAAGATATTCTTCTTTAAGCAACTACCTGGTGAACAATTACATGAAGCGTGGGATCGCTTCAAGTTGTACTTGGTGAGGTCTCCAAACCATGGCTTTCCCGATTCTATCTTGCTGGAAAAATTCTACATGGGTTTGGATCCTATGAACCAATCAATAGCGAAGAATGCAGCTGCTGGATCTTTCATGGATATAACCTTCGCTAGAGTGACTCAGATCTTAGATAAAATGGCAAAACACAATCAAGCTTGGCATTCTGAGGATACTACAGGTGGTATTGCAATTAGGTCTCCTTCTATGAATAACTTGATCAAGGAAAATCAAGAATGAGACCAAGTAATTGCAGAACTTGCTACTAATGTCAATGTGTTGACAAAGCTTTTCACGGAAAATCAGAAGAAGAAAGTCAATGTGGTTGATAATGTGCAGCCGGTGCAAAGTGATGATTATGAAGAGGCAAATTATGTTAATAATTCTCAAGGTTACCAAAGGCAGAATTACCAAGGTCAAGGCTCGCAGAATCAATGGAGACCAAACCCGCAAGGGCAAGGTCACCATCAATGGCGCAATGACCAAAGTGGCTCTAACCAAGGAAACTGGAATAGCAATAATAATTTTTCAAATCGAAGTTCCAACCCTTATGTTCCTCAAGAATACTACAAAACCTAGAAAAGTCTGATAATTCCATGAAGAACATGACTGAGTTGGTTGGCTCTCACACTGCGGCGATTCAAAAGCTGGAATTGCAAATGAGAGATATTTCTCGTGAGCAATATCCACAGCAGAAGGGAACACTTCCTAGCGATACGATTGCAAATCCAAAGGGAAGTGGAAGTGGCCCAACTTCCCATATCATGGCTATCACTACCAGGAGTGGTAAGACATTGCAAGGAAGGGATGAGCAAGCAGTCGAGGTGGAAGAACTTGATAAAGGAGTCAAAGTTAAAGAACCTAATGTTGCTGAAGTAAATGATACTCCAGAATTTTTGCAAAAACGAGATGAGACCCGCGAAGGGATGAAGGAAAAGGCAGAAGAAACATCAAACATTCGTCCGCCGATTCCTAGACCCCCTCCTCCTTTCCCTCAAAGACTTGCGAGAAGAGTTGACGACAGCAAGTTTGAAAAATTCTATGACATTCTCAAGCAGCTATCTGTGAATATACCATTCTTCGAGGCGTTTCAAGAAATGCCGGGTTTTTCCAAGTACCTAAAGGATTTGATCACGAAGAAGAGAACCACCAAGAATGAGGTGGTGAATATGACTCACCGGTTTAGCTCTATTATTGCTAGAAATCCAATCCAGAAGAAAGAGGACCCAGGAGCATTTACTATTCCGTGCACTATTGGAGTGCGCGACTTTGCAAAGGCATTGTGTGACAATGGGGCCAGCATCAATCTAATGCCGCTTGCCATCTACAAACAAGCTGGATTAGGAATGCCAAGGCCGACGAGCATGAGGTTGCAGATGGCTGACCGTTCAATCAAAAGACCAGTCGGTACTGTAGATGATGTGATTGTGAAAGTTGGGAAATTTCATATTCCAGCTGATTTTGTGATCCTTGATTGTGCTGTGGACAAGGAAATACCTATTATATTGGGGAGACCATTCTTAGCTACTGGAAGAGCCCTTATGGATTCGGAGCATAAAAAATCAAGTTCCGGGTGAACAACGAAGAAGTTACCTTCCAAGCCAGTAAGGGTATGAAGTTACCAACCGAGTATGAGAGCATTTCACTAATTGGTATTGTTGACGAAGTTGATGAGGCTGTCGAGATGAAAATGGAAGAGCAATGCCTAGGTGAAGCACTGGCAGCTATATTGGTGAATTTTGATGGTAATGACATGGAAGGCTTTATGGAGTCGGTGAATGCATTAGAAGGACGTGGCTCCTACTCGTATACTCCACCAAAACTGTCCCTCGATCTGGAGAATAGAGCTACACCGCCTGCAAAGCCATCGATTATCGAACCACCTCAATTAGAGCTCAAACCACTTCCGTCGCATTTGAGGTATAAACTTCTTGGCTTGAATAAATTGCGGACATTCGAGGAATCCCTGCTGGAATTTGTGAGCACAAGATTCAACTAGAAAATGGGACAAAACAGAGTGTAGAGCACCAGCGACGGCTGAATCCGTTAATGCAGGAAGTGGTGAAGAAAGAGATAATCAGATGGCTGGACGCTGGGGTAGTCTACCCAATTGCTGATAGTTCATGGGTGAGCCCGGTGCAATGCGTGCCAAATAAGGGAGGCATGACTGTGGTCAAGAATGAAAAAAACGAGCTCATTCCAACAAGAACAGTAACCAGATGGAGGGTATGCATGGACTACAGGAAACTGAATAGTGCCACGTGCAAAGACCATTTCCCTATGCCTTTTATTGATCAAATGCTTGATCGGCTAGCCGGAAAGTCCTTTTATTGTTTCCTTGACGGATACTCCGGTTATAATCAGATCAACATAGCTTTGGAGGACCAGGAGAAGACAACGTTCACATGCCCATATGGAACATTTGCTTTCAGTCGAATGCCATTCGGCTTATGCAATGCTTCAGCTACCTTCCAGAGATGTATGATGTCTATCTTCTCCGATATGGTAGAGGATTTCCTTGAGGTTTTTATGGATGATTTTTCGATAGTCGGTGAAACTTTTGAGCATTGTCTGAAGAATTTGAAACAAGTGCTAAAGCGATGTGAAGAGACAAACCTTGTACTAAATTGGGGGAAATGCCACTTTATGGTGGATGAAGGTATAGTTCTGGGACATAAAATATCAAGGCGTGGCATAGAGGTGGACAAAGCTAAAATAGAAATCATCTCTAAGCTTCCTCCACCCACATCCGTAAAAAGTGTCTGTAGTTTTTTGGGGCATGCTGGATTCTACAGACGGTTCATTAAGGACTTCTCAAGGATTACAAACCCAATGTGTAAACTCCTTGAGAAGGATGCCAAGTTCGTCTTTGATGAGAAATGCCTCGCAGCTTTTGAGGAACTGAAGAAAAAGCTCACCACGGCACCCATTATTGTCACACCTGATTGGTCGTTGCCTTTTGAGCTTATGTGTGACGCCAGCGATGTCGCTATTGGAGTTATGTTGGGACAAAGACACAATAAAGTTCTTCACCCAATATACTATGCTAGCAAGACACTTAATGGGGCGCAGATGAATTACACTGTAACCGAGCAAGAACTGTTAGCCATTGTGTATACATTCGAGAAGTTCCGTGCTTATCTATTGGGCTCTAAAGTGATTGTGTACACGGATCATGCAGCTCTCCGTTATCTGATGGCGAAGAAAGATGCAAAGCCACGACTAATCCGATGGGTTTTACTGCTGCAAGAGTTCGATTTCGAAGTAATGGATCGCAAGGGAACACAAAACCAAGTGGCAGATCACTTATCTAGACTTGAAGAATCAGGGAGACAAAAAGAAGAGCTGGAGATAAATGACTCATTTCCGGATGAACATATACTGGTGGTATCCAATTCATTTTGCACCGTGGTATGCAGACATCGCCAACTACATTGTCAGCAATCTTATTCCGGAAGGGTTGGAATCATACCAACGGAAGAAGTTCTTGAGGGATTGTCGCAACTATTATTGGGAAGAACCTTTCTTATTCCGTGTCTATGCTGATAACATAATTAGAAGATGCGTGCCTGAGGAAGAGATGCTACAGATTCTGAAAGCTTGTCATGACTCACCGGTTGGGGGTCATCATGGGGGTAATAGAACGGCAGCAAAGATCTTGGAGTGTGGTTATTACTGGCCGACTATTTATCAGGACACTAATCAGTTGGTGAAGTCGTGCGACCAATTCCAACGACAGGGACCAATTTCTAGGAGGCATGAGATGCCTATGAACTTTGTGATGGAAATCAAACTATTCGCTGTTTAGGGTATTGACTTCATGGGCCCTTTCATAAGCTCATGTGGGATGAAATACATCCTTGTGGCTGTGGACTATGTGTCCAAATGGGTAGAAGTCGTTGCCTTACCAAACAACGAAGTTCAGAGTGTGACTGCATTTCTAAAGAAGAATATTTTCACCCGGTTTGGCACCTCGAGAGCCATTCTCAGTGATGGGGGTTCGCACTTCTGTAACAGAGTCTTTAAAGGTCTCCTTGACAAGTATGGGGTTAAGCATAAGATTGCCACACCTTATCATCCATAATCGAGCGGTCAAGTTGAGGTATCCAACAGGGAGATAAAGAGCATTCTAGCAAAGACGGTGAACACGAACAGGACCGATTGGTCAAGGAAGCTAGATGATGCTCTATGGGCGTACCGTACAGCTTACAAGACCCCTATCGTTACATCCCCTTATCGTTTAGTCTTCAGAAAAGCGTGCCATTTACTCATAGAACTCGAGCATAAGGCTATGTGGGCATTAAAAAAATTAAACATGGACTGGGCGGAGGCCGGAGCTCTAAGGCTAGTACAGTTAAATGAAATGGAGGAATTCCTTCTTCATGCTTATGAGAGTGCAGTAGTATATAAAGAACGAATGAAATTCGTCCATGACAAAAAGATCTTGAAATGAGAGTTTAAGGCGGGGGATCTGGTATTGCTGTTCAATTCAAGACTAAAACTATTTCCGAGGAAACTGAAGTCTAAATGGTCTGGACCATTTAAAGTTGTTGATGTCTCTCCGTTTGGAGCTGTTGAATTAGTATCGGAGGATGGGCTCCAAACTTTCAAGGTAAATGGGCAAAGAATCAAGCACTACTTGGGAGCAGATAGAGAGAAACATTTGGTAGAGCAGCTGGCTCTAAAGGATGATCCAATCCCTATCATGGAATGATTGCATAGGCATCTTAGCCACGTCGTGCCGTGACGTTAAATCAAGCGCTTCATGGGAGGCAACCCATGTGTGGTATCATTTGCTTTTGTTTGTGTTGTATTTTTATTTAGAATTCAATATCACATTTGTACTTAGGGCTATTTGAAGGGTTTTAGAATGCAGGAATGTGACGAAGGGACACAGGAATTGAAGAGGAGTGCTTGAAACTGCAGAAAAACATCAAGGTGAAAAATGCTGCACAAATGCGATCGCATTTAAAATATGCGAACCGCATTTGTGCCGCAAAACTGAAGTAGAAACTTGAGTAAATATAGCTGGCATAAATGCGACGAAGCTCAACAGTTCGTGGTTCGCATTTAAGTTATGCGAACCGCATTCTCACCGCAAACAGAGACAGAGAATTCAGCTCAAAGTCTGATATAAATGCGGTGAAAACTCCTATTATGCGGTTCGCATTTCCATTATGTGAAACTTAAATCATCGCATAATTGCCAGGTACGTGTTCGCATTCCCTCCTCTTCTAAATACTTGAATCTAAGTATACATAGAAAAAAAACAAACAAACAAACAAAACAAACAAAAAGAGAAGAGAAAGCGGTAACATAGAAACATCACCGACGTGCATCATCGGAAAAGTAACGGGCAAGCTTACCAAACACCAAGGAGTTGATTAACAGTGATTCTAAGTCCTAAAATCTTCTTCATAAGGTACGTTCGACCTTTGTTCCTTGTTAAAGTGTAATTTTGCAAGATTAGGATTCATGTTTCATTGAAGTTTTTCGATTCTTTGGGATGGAAGATAGAAATTTAGGGTTTTCTTACTTGAGGGATGAACATACTTGTATATTTTAAGGTACTTGCGGTCCACAAAATCAAAATGTGGACCGCACTTTGACCACATCCCTAAACCCTAGGCATCTGAGGAAGACAACATATGCGGTGACTCTACGATCACATAATCGATATGCGGACCGCAGACCCACCGCAAACACGGCCAGAACATTTGGTTAGCACCGGTGAACTCTGCGGTGAATATGCGATCGCATATCTTGCTTTGCGATGAGTATGCGATCGCATTTGTGTGTATCCAACAGGCTTATGCTCGAAGACAATCTGCGATGGATTTGCGATTCACATAGTGTTTATGTGATTCGCAGAATCCACCGCATAATTCCATCTACCTGTCACACATAAGAATGCGACGTGTTTGCGGTTCGCATAGTGGTTATGCGACCGCAAACCACACTGCATTTCTGTATCTCTTTTGTCAGTTTTCCTGTTTTACTTTTCTCTAATGATGATAATGTCGCTTACATATCCTATTCATGCAGATATGGCAGCCAAAAAGCACTCCATAGAGAGACGACCAGCTTACGCTTCTACCTCAGCCCAATCCAAACGGGTAAGAGTGGAATCAAATAGGCAAAGCACCTCCCAGTCTGATGAGGAGGAACGCTTACCGAAAGTCAATTTAATGGCTGAGGCCCAAAGGAAACGAGGTGATGACCTTCAGCTTCGATTTGGGGTTGAAGGTTCAAGATCCTTGTTCAGGGAAGGGCTAACAAAGAGAAGAATCTTGGGGGAGAAAAAGTTAAGCTTGAACAGGCTACAGGAGCAGTACCCTCATATTCTCGAAAACATCAAAACGAGAAAATGGGAGTACTTCACTACGGACCCCAAGGAATTTAATAAGTCAATGGTCCGGGAATTCTATGCGTCTTACGGAGCTTCACGAACAGGGTATCATAGACGCAACAGAATATTCACCGGCATCGTCCACGTTCCGGGTAAGGCTGTGTTTTGTGACAGCGAGCATATCAATGAACTCTACTTCCCCGAGTGGGAATCAGGCACAGCTGAGTACGATGCAAAGTACTCCAACAGAGAACACGAACGTGGATGGATTGCATCTGTAATTGCCAAGGGGACTCCTGCCTGGATTAACCCTGGAAGAAAATCTACAAAGAAGGCCTCACAAGGGAGGGCAAATATTGGCTAAACTTTGTCACCTCCCACTTAATACCTTCCAGGAATGAAACGGATATCAGCATTGAGAAGGCACTTCTCATTGCTTGTAATATGACTGGTATTAAAATTGATGTGGGGAGCCTTATTTTCCAGGAACTTGGCATCCGGGCTACACAGCGGGCCACATCACTTCCCTTCCCGAGTTTGATCACAACCCTCTGCCAAGAGGTGAATGTTCCTTTCTTACCATAACAAGACAAACTCGGTAGGTCTACGAGAGATATTTATATCACTCGTATAAGTGATTCGGTTGCCCCACCAGTGACCCCAATTGAGGACATTGACTCCCAAAATCTCCTTTCTCCCCAAGATCCAGAAACCTCCACTGCTGCTGATGAGACTGCACCCCCATCTACCACTGGTCCATCTTCCTCACCAATGCCAACCATTTCAAGACTCGGTCTAATTGCACATCACGCAAATTTCAAGGTGGACCAACTCTTGAAAACCCTGCCCCACCTGATTAAACATGCCCTGACTCTGATTCAAACGTCAGTAACCGCTCTCCAACAATAACAATCATTGTTCGGAGATCGGTTGCACAAGCTTGAGTCTAGGGTTGAACAGATTGAAAGAGGTGAGGTGAGGGGTTTACCCTAGCTGCGGGAGGAAGTAAAATCCATGAAGACCGAACTCCAGGAGATGCAAAATCTGGAGTTCGACATATCATCTCTCCTCCCTACCGAGGGTGACTAGGGTGCTGGCAGTGCTGCACCAGACTTGGGCCTGGACTTCACGAAACTAATGGCAGATATTGCACCTTCGTCTGCTAAAGTATCTCATACTCCCGCTCCTCCAGTACGGGTAGACATCACTGATGACGAGACATCAGGGGGGTCATCAGAATTCGAGGGGGAAGAGTCAGAGGATGTAAGTTCAGGGTCCGATGAAGGTGATGACCCCAAGGACAAGGGCAAAGCAATTGCTGTGCCAACTGTGGAGGAAGAGCAAGCAGACATTGAGAGGGCCATACAGCAATCGCTAGCGGAAGTGGCTGCCCCTGCACACTCATCAGCCACACAGCCACCAGTGGGCAAAGCTAGCAGCTAGCGGCCCCACAACCTGCTCCAGATCAGTCCCACATCCCTCCTACAGCTCCGGAGAAGACCTAGGCTACTGCATCTCTTCGTGAAAATGCACCCCAGGGAGCCCCTTGCACTCTATATTTTTATTTATGCATTGGGGACAATGCATGATTTAAGTTGGGGGTGGTAGCCTTATCTGTGTATCTTTGCATTTGATTTCTTTTTGGGCATGTTTAGAGACATTGATAACTGTACATTATGTAGTAATGATTAATGACTTATGTATATATGCTGTTGTAATTAAATAGTTAGTGAAATGAAGTTCCTAAATAAAATCCCCTTAATTTTTTCTTCCGCCGGGTTCTTTTTCAAGGGTGTAATAATAGAACCGGGTTTATGAATATGAGATATATTAACTGGGATGGTAAATTTGTTCAGTATCAAGTATGTAAATCTGTGTGTAGATTATACCCTTCCTAACAAATCAATTATGTGAATTTGAGGCTCACTCGGTAGCTCTAGGTCTACCTAGAATCGTGTATGTATACATGAGGAAAGCCTCGAGTGACCAAATGTGAACTCTAAAGCTGTAAACTATGTTAACCGAACAGTGTGTGTGCCAATGTGTGTGAGCTCCTTGTTTAGATAGTTCTTGTGTTTACTTCTACCATCTAGAACTTGCCCGATTGGTTTTTCAACGCATAGTATATGTACACTGAGTTAGAGAGATGATCTTAGGCTTTCTTTGATTATTTATAAAACCTTTCTGTCCTTTTCAGCCTACCTGTGCATAATTAATATCACTAGTACCCTATTTGAGCCTTTTAGCCTTTTCCTTGGCCTCCGCATTACAAACCTGTCCCATTCGTAAAACATGATCTCTTTTGAACCCGTTCCTCCTTGAACATTGAGAACTTGACTAAAAGTTTAAGTTGGGAGTATGGGTCAACATGGAAATGGACAAGGCTGTGAAATGAAGGTGGGAACCCATACCTCAAAGCGCTAATGTGAATTTATGAAAGCTCCAAAGAAGAAAAAGAAAGAGAAAAGAAGCAGAAAAAAAAAGTATGTATGTATTGGCAATAATGGAGCTTTGTAATAGATTAGAGAGGTATGTAAGGCGAGTCCAATGTGGGAACTTAATGCCATTAAGGCTATGGGGTTGAAAAGAAGCCAAAGGTTAAAAGAAAGAAGAATGTAATTAGTGTTCAAGGGGGAAGTAGCCACTAGTATCTAAATATATATCCTACCCTTCCTTAAACCGACATTACAAGCTTACAAAGTCCTTATGTGATCTCCAACCGAGCGTTCTTATAACTAGGCGACGAATTAAAATAAGGGCAAGCCTATGGTATGGCATGTGGTGATACTTGAAATTTTGTTCTGAGAGTGAGTGTACTTGCACTTTAGTCCCATTGTATTGCTATGATAAATATTGTGAGAGTGGGACTTTCTTTCCAGTGAGGGCACATACACTGCTAGATTGATAGTAAGTTGAGTTTTGAGTAAAGCATAAGTGTACTCAGCTGAAGGTAGCCTTTAGTTACTTTGTTGAGGCTCAAAGTTCACTAACTGATTGGTTGCCCTTGAATATATTGATGATTCAAGGATGGTACAGTATTCAAAGAGTTATACTTGAGATACTAACAACAAACACAGTCCATGGTCAGTATTGTTTCATGTTTGATAAGTAGAGTCTAAACTAGGATAGTATCGTTTTAGTTGCTTGAGGACAAGCAAGAGTTTAAGTTGGGGGTGTGCCGGGTAATTTTGGCACATTTTGATATTACTCCCTTAAAGTTTAACTTGTTTTACGTGCAAATTTTCATGATACTTATGTAATTTTAGTGTATTTTCAGTATATCGAGTGTAAGGACCCAGAAGTATGAAAAAGAGTTCAAAAAGTCAGCTGAAGAAAAGAAAAGAAGTTAAAAGTATCGCAGATACGAGTATGCGATCGTAAACTGAAAATGCGGACCGCATATTCCACAAGCAGATCGCAAACAAGGACAGAACTCTTGGCCAATCTTCATGACGAGAATGTGGTCGCAAATGCGACCGCAAAACAGGAATGCGAACCGCGAAATAACAAGGTGCAATCGCAAACACGAATAGAGTTCTGGGTGAAAATCAGAGTGGAGAATGCGATCGCATTTCGCGATCGCATAATCAACATGCGAACCGCAAAATGAAAATGCGATGAAGGAAAAACTAGTGGGTTGACTCTGCGATACCCTATGCAGATTTGTGGTCCACATTTCTGTTCTGCGACAGAAATGTGGTCCGCATTATCACAACAGGGGCAAATCAGACTGAAACTCGCCTCGGGTTTTGGGCTTCCATAAATAGGCTTTATAGGGTTTTATGAAGAGAGTCTTGTCAGAATTTAAAGCACAAAGTACGGGCAATTAACTAGTTGAATTCTTAGAAGCTTTTGGGGATCAAATACCTTCTATTTTTGTAAGATGATATCAATTATTGTTCTTTGTTCTTCAATTTTCAGCATGAATAACTAAACTTCGAACGCTGAGGTTGTGAACCCTAGATGGGTAGAATGTTGTTGAGATTTTGATATTGAATATGATTTCGAAGAAAGCTTGATATTTTATTTATTTCTTGTTCTTAAATTAATCGTTAGTGGTTGCAAACATTAACGAACGCCAATAAACTCTATCTTATCTTGGAAAAGTGGGATAGAAGTTGGTAGAAATGAACAACAAAGACTCAAGGCTTTAAACCTTGTTTAATAAATCACTTAGGAATAAGTAGGTTTTAATTTGGCGTTCAATTGGTTGTTCTTAAGCATAACTCTTTTGCATTCGGGAGAATCGCAGAGAGGATACATTATCCAATTACTGGGAAATATTGGATAGTAAATTAAACATCAATTGCATATCAAGAAAGGTATTCAATATTCATATCAAGAACATTCTACTACATTAAGGGGGACACAACCTTGGTTTCTTAAATTCATATTATTCACATTCATACTATTACAATTAGTTTTCAGTTTTCGTTTATTCATACAGTCAACACTCTTTTGTTCTATTTGAGTTACTTGATAGAATTACGACTTTGTCAAGTATTACATTAATTAGATAATCGTTTCACACCTATTCCCTGTGGGATTCGACCCCAACCTTGTTGGATTATTATATTTGACATCGACCGCTTACACTATTCTTAAGGTGTAATTTGAGCGAATCAAGTACGTGTTATGGTTATACCTTTGTGGGATTTTGGAGAGCTATTTGTCCATTTGAGGGGTGACCGGAGTTGATTTGGGGGCCCATTGGCAAGCTCGAGGAGGATGTGTATTCCACACCAAGTCGGATTTTGTGACTCAGCACCGTTATTGCTGAAAGGTGTGTCATTCAGTTAGAGTTGAGCTTGTTCATGTTCTGATATGTTCTATGTGTTACTCTTCTACACCACGAGGGGTTGTGATTTCTTGGTTATATGCATACCCGATGCAGTTCTGTTTGGGCCTTGTAGCGGAATTCAATAGGGATGGTTATTAGGGTGTTGAATGGTTGATTGCGTCTTGGCTATGGTCTTCCCAGGTTGTGGTATAATGTGTTGTTTACATCTCCATGGTTTGGTCATGCACTTTGGGTATTTTGAGCATGGTGGCTTGAGGTATTTCGCATGGACCGGTGTTTGGATGGGTCACACATTGCAGCAATGCTATGATTGGATATAATCCTTTGTGTTAGATTCATGTGTCTTGGTCCTATTATGTGTGATGGGTTCATAGCATTGCGTTGTAATGGTACTTGTTGACCCAATGAGTGGTTATGAGTTTCTGCATGTTTCATTCATCATCAACAGTGTAAGAAGGTTCGGCACATGGTTTTATTTGATACGAGGTTCATTACCGGTGTTGAGTTTGTTTTGAGCAGCTACTGTGATCGAGAATTTTTTTCTACCAGCATGCAAGTGGTGTGGTATATCATGTGATTAGGTCTTGGGTTATGGTTATGGCTTGATATAGCTTGTTCAGAATTATAAAGTGTGTGGATGCGAGGTTTGAGTCTTGTAAGGAATTTCCGATGTTGGAAATTGAGTTCCAAGGATTATGGGCTAATTCACAATAATGATCTTTAATTATGTTATGTGGTTAAGCTTACATGGATTGAGGTGACGTGAGATCACCCCCGGGTATGTGCGTGGTAAGGGTACACAGTGATTCAACGGTTTTGAAACGACTCTTGGAACGTTCGAGGACGAACGTATATTTAAGTGGGGGAGAATGTAACGACCCGACCGGTTTGCACTTTGCTCGGTGGTTTGAGGGCATGAGTAGTTTTGTATGATGTATTACGACTTGTGAGTATCGCCGGTTTCGGTTTTCGGGTGATTCGGAACTAGTTTGGAAGAATGAATTTCATTGTTGAAGCTTTAAGTTAGAAGAATTGACCAAGTTTGACTTTTGAATGTTTGACGTTAGATCGGAGTATTGATAGTTCTGTTACGTTCGGCTAGTGATTTTGGACTTGGGCTTATGCCCAGATTTGCATTTTGATATTTCTAGAAGGTTTAGGCACCATTTGGCGAAAGTTAGAATTTGAAGGATTGGAATGTTCATAAAGTTGACCGGAAGTTGACATTGTTGATATCAGGTTCGGATTTCAATTCCGGGAGTTGGTATAGCTTCGTTGATTCATTTTGGACTTTCATGCAAAATTTGACGTCATTCCGGGTTTTTTTTTATATGATTCGCGCGAGTTATAGAAGTTGAAAGATCATAAGTCCACTTAGTTCAATTTGAGGTGCAATTCATAGTTTTGATGTTATTTGATGTTATTTGAGGTCTTGAGCAGGTCCGTGTTATGTTATGGAACTTGTTGGTATGTTCGGACGGGGTCCCGGCGGCCTCAGATGTGTTTCAGATGGGCTACGTGCCATTTTCTCATGTTTTGGATTGTTGTTCTGTCATCTGGTGTCTTCTTATTTGCGTTCACAACTGCACCTCCACGTTCGCATAGAGACTTCTGTAGAAGCGACATTTTGTTCTTCGCGGTCACGAAGAGGCGACCGCGTTCGTGAAGCTTAGGGAACCTTTTTCTTCATGTTCGCATGAAGATTTACGCGATAGCGTCTAAGGGAAGCTAGAAGGGGCATCACTGATTTGATTCACCGTATTCGCGATTGCGAGACCGCGATCGCGATGTTGTTGGGTAAGTGGTCAACGCGTTTGCGAAGCATGTTTGGTAGCTGATGAAGTTTTGTTATTCACTTTCCATCGCGATCGCGATGTATTGTATCTGGGCAGAATATAAAAGTACTCTATTTCGAAGGCTTTTGATATTTTATCACTTTTTGAGTTAGAGAGCTCGGTTTTGGGCGATTTTGGAGGGGATTTTCGCGTGTTGGTTTTGGGGTAAGTGTTCTTTATCCAAATTTGATTACATTTCGTGATTTCATCTTTGTTTTTAACATTAAATTAGTGCTTTAAATGGGAGAAAATGGGAATTTTTGCAAAATCTTTCAAAAATGTAAAATGAGGATTTGAAGGCTGATTTCGAAATTCGATAATTTTGGTATTGTTGGACTCATATCGGAATGAGTGCTCGGATTTTCTAAATTTTGTCGGGTTTCGAGGTGCGGGCCCGGGGTTGACTTTTTGGTTTTCTTTAAAGATCAAGACTTTATTATCCGGAATTATTTTCTGTGATTTTTATTTATGATATTAAGTTATTTTGGCTAGATTTGAGCCGTTCGGAGGTTGTTTCACACGAGAAGGTCATTTTAGAGTATTAGTTTAGCTTCTTTGAGGTAAGCGTCTTGTCTATGTGTGGGAAAAACTACCCCTTAGGATTCGAGTTAATTGTGTTATTTTTTTTATGTGAATGCCTTGTACGTAATGTGACGAGTGGGTACACAGGCTATATGTGGCATTTGATCGATTTAGGTTATCTAGACTCTTTCTATACCTTTAATTGAATTGTCATGACATGTTATGTCTCTCATTGTTAATCTACTCTTACATGATTTATTTGACATTATTAGCACTTATTGTACCCGTTACTTATTGTTTCGCCCTTACATGCTTTAGATGAAGTTATTGTCTTCCTTATCGTCTTGTTACCTTTTAATTGTTGAGTCCCTTCCATAATTCCGTGCCTATTTGCTTCTTGTCTTAACTGTTTTACTTGCACACCTTAGTTGTCACGTGCTTTACTTGTCATGTCATTTTTGTAATATTTGTTGTATTCCTTTAAATATTATGTGGTTCCTTTATTGCCGTGTACTCAAACCCTTTGATTGTAGAAATTCTTGTAAATTGAGTTATTGGATTGTTGTTGTTAATTTAAATTGCTTGTGGATTGGGTTGCACGCCGTAACAGGTGAAATAAGGAAGGATTGTGATATTGAAATACGGTGGGATCGGGTTGCACCCCGCAATGGGTGAAATAAGGGAGGATTTGATATTGATACGGTGGGATCGGGTTGTGCGCCGCAACGGATTTTATATGTTATTCTTGATGTTCATATGGTGAAATAAGGGAAGATTGTGTTTGTACGGTGGGATCGGGTTGGGCGCTGCAATGGATTGTGTGTGTTGTATTCATTATTGTATTGCGTTAGCTTTTAGTATTTATCATATGAGATTCTGAGGACTGTGTCATGACCCAAAAATCCCAACCATGATCGTGATGGCGCCCCTCATGAAGAAAAGGCCAGCCAATTCAAACAAAGCTTCATTCAAACAGTTAAACAATACGAGAATAATATAAGTACGGTTTAATAACAGTAATTTGCGGTAAAATATAGTGAACCCTCCCGACTACAGCCCGAATCGGGGTGTCACAAAGTCATGAGCAACTAATGAAAATCCTAATAATAAGATTACTGTTTCAATATCTTTGGCACAATTATTTGAAAATAGTGAAAACAACAAGGTAAAAGAGATACGGGGCTGCGGACGCTAACAGCTACCTCGTAATCTTTGAATCACCGCCCTGACAGTAGTAATAGTCAATACCTCGGAGCGGAATCAATAACGCCTAAATCTGCACACATGGTGCAGGGAGTAATGTGAATACTTCCAACTCAGTGAGTAATAATTATAAATAACAACTGAGAGTAAGGAAACACATAAGGCATACAACAATCCATAATGAAATAGTAAAACATGTAAATAATCAAGTCAATAACATGAAGTAAAAGAAAATATCATGACTGGCCAAGTCATATCTCGTGACGGCGTGTCACCCGTTCCCACGGGTACCCGGTGCTTACTGTGGGGGGTGCAGTAGCGCAATATCTTGTGACAGCGTGTCACCCGATCCCATTTACATCATTTGAAAAGTCATTCAAATATCAAAACCGAGTTTAAGAGATGAATCAAATCTGTTAGAAAACAGTAATAAATTACCCCTGAAGGGTCCACATAACCGGCACGAAGCCCGAATAATACCCCTGAAGGGTTCACATAACCGGCAAGAAGCCCAAATATGGCAATCAGCCCAAATCATGATGATAACACGTAAGTTTCAATCAATTGCATAGTAAAATCATCAATCGGGACGGACCAAGTCACAATCCCCAGTAGTAAACGACCCCACGCTCATCATCAAGCGCGAGTCTCACTCAATATAGCACTACGATGTGCAAATCCAGGGTTTCAAACCCTCAGAACATCATTTAAGATCAATACTCACCTCAATCCGACTAAATCATTAGCCCACGACGCCTTTGCCCTTTGAATTGGCCTTCACGTGCGTCGAATCTATCCAAATTCAGAACAATTACGTCACAATATGTTGAGGGAACAAAGCCCAAGCGAAAACGATAAAAAATTCTCAAAAATCCTGAAATTAGCAAAACCCGAGCCCCGGGCCCACTTCTCGAAATTCAGTAATTTTCACCTTAACGGGTTCCTTACCTCATCACGAGTTCAACCGTACAAGATTTATTAAATTCCTGACATCGGCTCGACCTCTAAGTCTCAAAATCCAAGCTTAGGGTCTTCCACAATTTTCCCAACTTAAATCACTAGTAAAATGCTAAAAACAGCTATAATCTTAGGAAACTCTTTCAAAATTGAGTTAGGAATACCTACCCCGATGTTTCCGTTGAAATCTTCCAAAAATCCTTCAAGATTTCACTTCAATCCGAGTTCCCTAGATCCAACCACGTTAAATATGGTCAAAGCTCCCTTCCTTAAGAGCCTGTTCAAGAAATTCTCCCTTTGGATATAGTTTTGAGGTTGATTTGTTGTGATTCTATGGTGTTTGGAGGTGTCTCTCTTCGTGGTACGGAAATGGGTTTTTGCATGGCAAAATGGGCACCGAGTTCTATTTATAGAGTGGTCAAAAACCGAGCTAAAACACCCTTGCCCGACCAAATATGTGATCGCATACCTGTCGCATAACAGGTATGCGGTTCGCATATTTGACGTAGCCATCGCGAAGATGGCCCTAGCCTTCACCGCGAATTCAACACAAAGAGTGCTTTGCGGTTCGCACTTCAGGTTTGCGGTTCGCATTCTGGCTGCATTTTGGTCGCAAATCTTGCCCAGATTTCTGCTTGTGTTTGCGACTTCACTGTGAGATATACGGTCCGCAATTGAGTTATGCGGTCCGCATTCTCACCTGGTTTTTCTGCAACTTTGCTTTTCCAACAATGGTTTAATCCGTTTAACCATTCAAAACTCACCCGAGGCCTCTGGAACCTCAACCAAACACACCAACACATCCCATAACATTATTCAAACTTGTTCCAACCATCGGAACGCCCAAAACAACCTCTCAACTCCAAATTCGCGTTGGATTCAAACCTAAGGATTTCAAAATCTTCTAAATCGCTCTTTTGATCTAAACCCAACCAAACCACTTCCGAATGACCTGAAATTTTACACGCACGTCCTAATTCACATATCGAAACTACAGCAACTGTCGGAATTCCATTCCGACTCTCGGATCAAAATCTCGCCTATCAACCGGAAATCGCCAAAATTTCAACTTCGCCAATTCAAGTCTAATTCCACACCGGACCTTGAAAATCAATTCCGATCGCACTCCTAAGTCATAAATCACCTCCCGAAGCTAACCGAACCATCAGGATTCACATCCAAACCCTCTAACTCATAAGTCAACATCCGGTTGACTTTTCCAACTTAAACCTTCTTAAAAGGAGACTAAGTGTCTCATTTCTTACCAAATTCACTCCGAACGCAAACCATTCAACGTGATTACACAAAACAAGAATAACGAAGCATAAATGAAGAAGGAATGGAAAAGACGGAGTGGTAATCCACGAGACGACTGGCCGGGTCGTCACATTCTCCCCCTCTTAAACAAACGTTCGTCCTCGAACGAGTCAAGAAACATACCTGAAGTTTCAAATAGGTGAGGATATCTGCTCTGCATCTCCCGCTCAATTTCCCAGGTAGCCTCCTCCACGGACCGACCTCTCCATTGAACTTTCACTGAAGCTATCTCCTTGGACCTCAACTTCCCAACCTGACGATCCAAAATCTCCATTGACTCCACCTCATAGGTCAAATTATCATCCAACTGAATCGTGCTGAAGTCCAGAATATGAGACGGGTCTCCAATATACTTTCGGAGCATCGAAACATGAAATACTGGGTGCACACTCGACAGACTGGGTGGCAAGGCAATAAGCCACCTCCCCGACTCTTCGAAGCACCTCAAACGGCCCAATGAACCGAGGACTCAGTTTCCTCTTCTTACCGAATCTCATAACACCTTTGATGGGCGAAACCTTCAGCAAGACCTTCTCGCCAACCATGTAGGACACATCTCGAACCTTCCTATCGGCATAACTCTTTTGCCTCGACTGTGCTGTACGGAGCCTCTCCTAGATTGTTTTCACCTTCTCTAAAGCATCCTGAACCAAGTCAGTCCCTAGTAGACTAGCTTCGCCGGGCTCGAACCAACCAACCGGAGATCTACACCGCCTCCCATACAAAGCCTCATACGGAGCCATTTGATAACTTGACTGATAGCTGTTGTTATAAGCGAACTCTGCAAGAGGCAGAAACTCATCCCATGAGCCTCCGAAATCAATAGCGCATGCTCGCAGCATGTCCTCCAATATCTTGATGGTACGCTCGGACTGCCCATCCGTTTGAGGATGAAATGCTATGCTTAATTCCACCTGAGTACCCAACTCCCTCTACACGGCTTTCCAGAACTGCGAAGTGAACTGAGTACCTCTATCTGAAATGATAGAAACTGGAACACCATGCAACCGGACAATCTCTCGGATATAAATCCTTGCCAACCGTTCTGAAGAATAGGTAGTACACACAGGAATGAAGTGCGCGGACTTGGTCAGCCGATCCACAATCACCCAAATAGCATCGAACTTCTTCAAAGTTCGTGGGAGTCCAACAACAAAGTCCATAGTGATCCATTCCCACTTCCATTCGAGAATAGCTATCTGCTGAAGCAAACCACCCGGCCTCTGATGTTCATATTTTACTTGCTGACAGTTGAGACACCGAGCTACGAATCCCACAATATCCTTCTTCATCCTTCTCCACCAATAATGTTGCTTCAAATCCTGGTACATCTTTGCGGCACCCGGATGAATAGAATACCGTGAGCTATGCGCCTCCTCCAGAATCAACTCTCGGAGCCCATGCACATTGGGTACACAAATCCGGCCCTGCATCCTTAACACTCCATCGTCTCCGATGGTCACATCTCTAGCATCATTATGCCAGACTCTGTCCTTAAGGACAAGCAAATGGGGATCGTCATACTGACGCTCCCTGATGCGATCGTATAACGAAGACCGAGAAACCACGCAAGCCAATACCCGATTGGATTCCGAGATGTCTATTCTCACAAACCTATTGGCCAAGGTCTGGACATCAACTGCGAGAGGTCTCTCTCCAACTGGAATGTATGCCAAACTCCCCATGCTCACTGCCTTTCGGCTCAAAGCATCGGCCACCACGTTGGCCTTTCCCGGATGGTATAGTATAGTAATATCGTAATCCTTGAGCAATTCCAGCCATCTCCCCTGCCTCAAATTTAGATCCTTCTGCTTGAAAAAATGTTGAAGGCTACGATGATCAGTGAACAACTCACAAGATACGCCGTATAAGTAATGCCTCCAAATCCTTAAAGCATGAACTATG